>JAOXYD010024915.1:0-14421 GCA_028565735.1 Pinacopodium congolense | reverse complement strand
AAAAAATCTGTTTATAAAATCTGTTTTCAAAATGTAGAAAAACATAATTTTATTATTTCTCTGTTTTTGTTTATATTTCTCTGATTTTGAAAATAGAAAACATAAATAGAATATAGGCAAACACATTTTTTTCTTCTGTTTTTCTGTTTTTTTAAAACAAAAACAGAAAACAGAAAATATAAACACAAACAAACAGGCCATTGGCTTTTATCTCCATTATTTACCTACTTTTTTCATGAGAAATGCTTGAGGAAAACACCTTAGGGTTCTGAAAATTCAAAAGTTAAAATTAGTGAAATTTCAGTTAGAATTGATAAATTAATTTCAAATTACTTGTTAGAAAGGAAAAATAACCTATTTTGTGATGGACTTTCTTACATTAAGTAATATCATTACTTATTCCGTTACAAATAAAAAATGCTTACTTCACATTGCACCCTCCAGTTACTTGTTCCAGAAGTCCTCGTTAACGCCTGCAGTAGGGGGACATCCTGCAACTTGAACGACAGAGTTTATGGGAAGTTCCATGAGGAGATGATTTCGATTTAGAGTCAGGAGTATGGCTGTCCTCGAGTCGTCAGAATTATTTCCAATTTATGGTTTACTATTAATTGCTTAATGTCGGAACTAAAAAATCTATACAATTGTTGAGCATTAGTTGAGACTTTATTTGTAATGATCCATTGCATATCTTAAATAAATGATGTAAAGTGAATAACTTACACAAATACTGAACCAAACAGCGAATGGAAGGACATATTAATTATTGCTTAATTCCTTGTTAAGTCTTTCCCAAAGACATAAGGGTAGTTTAGGCTAACTTTTTGTTTTCGTTTCTATTTTTATTTTTTTTGTATTTGTATTTTTTATATTTTTTTTCAGTTTTTATATTATTTTTTTAGTTTCTTTATTATAGTAGTGTATTTTTTCAATTTTTATATTATTTTTAATTTTAAATTTAAAAAATCAAAAATCAAAATCAAAACAAAAATCTTTTACAAATCATAACTTCTCAATTGCTTCGTTCTTTGCAAACTGCTTGTAGGAAAGATAAAGGGTTAACTTGCTCAGTTCCCTTTAGATAGAACATTTTTATTTTAATTATTATATTATCAATTTTATTTTTTACTTTTAATAATATTATTTTAATTATTATGTAATTCTATTCATCATATTTTATTAGTATTTCATTTATTTATAATTTAAAAAATAATGTTATTTTTAATTAAAATAGATGAAAACCTTTTTTAAAAGTAAAATAGATGAAAAACTTTGATAATTAAACAATATGATAACAAAGCAAATAGTAAAATTTAAAATATAAAGATTAAAGTAAAAAATACCCAAACCATAAGATCCAATCCTGTGTATTTAACTCAAAGAAAAAAAAGATAAAAGAATTGATTTTATTTATTCTACAAATATTTTATTTAAAAATATTTTATAATGTTATAAGTGAATAACTAAGGGCTCCCAAGAGGGGCCCAAAGTCTTACTCATGTTATAAATATTAAAATTAATTATTAATTAAATCAAATCAAATTAACTATATAAAATTTATGACCTAAGCCTAAAGTTAAGTTTAAATATGATTCCTGGCCCTTTTATACCAAATATGTTGATCCTTGATTAAAACTCTTACAAATTCATACTCTAGTCACATTACCATCTAGGACTTAACTTGCTTTCTCCACAGAAAAAGATAAAGTCCCTTAAAGAGAATTCATTGCTAATCTCGATCTTCTATCTAAATCAAATAGTGATAATTCTGAAATATCCTATTCAAAAAAACTCTAATTTGTCCAATCAAATTGTTAATTTATTTGACTTGGCTCAAATGATGATGGTCATTCCTAGTACGTCTCAATAAACTGAAGTTGAACCTTAAATTAGTGAAGTAGAATCAACATAACATATGCATTTCCAGCCACCGCTAGGGGCAGTCCCTCAATCTAGACCTACTTCTGGATCATGGTTTACAATTGATGATTTTCCTCCTAAGCAATGGAGAAATAATCTCCATTATTTTGGTGACTGGATTGATTTACAAATGACTCGCACCAATGTTACTTAACGTGAAATTTTAGCTAAATGTACTTCCTAGTTTACTGGTACTTTATAGGAATGGTAGCAATAACTAGATGAGTATAATAAACTCACATGTGTCCAATTACCTTCTACTAGTCATCTCCTTGGTATTATCCACAATGAATTCATTGGTGATTTTTATCTGATTGACAAACAAAATCGTCAAGAATATTTTGAAATGTAATGTTGTTTGTTGGATCAAAAAGACTTGCAAAAGCATTTTTAGCAGATGTAAGAACACTATTATATGCTTAATGGATATAATGACATCAATCTTCGTCATACATTCATTGCATTTCTGCAACAGGAACTTCAACTTGAGCTACAATGAGCCATTATCGCATTAAAATGGGACATGAAAGTTATATCTCTTTAAGAAATTTATCAGTTGACCCTTAACTACTCGTGACAAACTTTGTGATCAACAAAAGTTTTTCAAGAATATGATTAAAGAAAGTCTTAAATGGAAGAAAGCTTGTAAAAAGTGTTATTTGAAAATAAAATGTAAGGAGCCAAAAGAATGTGACTCCTCTGGGAAGAAAAGGTCTCATTACAAATCATTTCATCCACATCGATCTTTTAGATTTCATAGAAATCAGATATATCTTGATGAACACCAAAGGCCATTCCAATAAGAAGGTGTTTGTTTCTTTAAAAGACGTGCTCCCAATGCTCGTAAAGTAGATCATTGTTTTATCCGTGACCAACCAAAACATTTTGCTAAATAATGTCCTCAGAGAACCAAAAGAGATCTTAAATTAATAAATTCTGTTGGGGCTAGGATGCCCATTTATAATGAAAACATTGAAGATGTTATTAAGGAATAATCAAGTAAAGATGAAG
Organism: Pinacopodium congolense; assembly: GCA_028565735.1. Lineage (NCBI taxonomy): Eukaryota > Viridiplantae > Streptophyta > Magnoliopsida > Malpighiales > Erythroxylaceae > Pinacopodium > Pinacopodium congolense. The sequence goes on along the minus strand of JAOXYD010024915.1, from coordinate 11,490 downwards.
AAACTAAAATTTTCGTTCTTATTAATGAATCATGTTATGAAGATCTGGATGCCATCGATGATATCTTAAAAGACAGATTTGAAGATTCTATCTATATACTCCAACAACCATGTTTCAAGATAGAATCTAGGTCCATCTGTTCTTAGGCCTTATGTTTATATCCAATTACTTCAACTAGATAAAATATGACAGGCCTATCAAAGCTATTGGATATATGGACACTTGATCTTGTCATGGTGTTATGAAGCCCATCATCTTACTCCTGAAGCTTAGATGTTTCATGAGAAATATTTTATTTCTACTGATGGCAAATCATTCAAGATTTGACTTATTACAACAACAAAAAAAAGATTAGTATAAGATTTTTTCCTAACTATAAAGCGGCCTATTTGCAAATTGAGTATTAACCTACGTAAGTGATCATGGATCTTGGGAATCTTGAAAATGAGATGGAAAACTTTTGAGCTATGACTTAGTTCTAGATGTTTCTCCAACTTCAAATGCCTTTTTTGGGTTCAAAACCTAAAGGACATGATAGTTCATCACTCATAACACTAAAACTCACGGACTTTTTTGTACCTATTGATTCTATGTAGATAAGCATATTTTGATATTACTTAATCCCATTATTTATAGTATGAACTTTATTCCTCCTATCCAAATACTATAAATATACCATATTAATAAAAAAACGGACATGAGAAATAGAGTTCATACTATAAATATACCATATTGATAAGAAATAGATAGGAGGAATAGAGTTCATACTATAAATATTACTATATTAATAAGAAACAGATGGGCAGAATATAGTTCATACTATAAATAAAGGGATTCTAATTTATAAGATATTATTCAACGTTTATAATAATAAAAATGTTGAACTTTTATTTTTTAATATAAAAATATTATAAAGATTTATTTAAAACTTTTTTTTATAAATTAGAATTATGATATTCATTCAATTTTTAACATTTTTTAGTATTAAATAATTAGATCTATTTTAAATTAATAGCCTGAAATTGACCCGAACCCAAATTAACCCGACCTGAACCCGAATTGGTGTTAACCCGAAATGACTCGGACCCGAATCGACCTGACCCGAACCCGACCTGAACCCGAATAGTTGTTAATCCGAAATGACCCGAACCTGAAATGACCCAACCCGAATCCGACCTGACCCACCCGATTGACATCCCTAGGAAAGACACATCGATGTGTGAAATAAGAAACCGCTTCTTTAGGAAAGTGACGACGAAAAGAAAAAATCAACTTCAGAAAAATCTATGATCACCGACCTGATACGTGGCTATTATTCTCTAGTCGGTATTATTTTCCAAGGGTGGAAATGTGGCTATTAGTCTCCGGTATCCACATTATTCTTTAGGGAGGGGATCTGCGTGACACCGGCATGGACCTCATGCGAAAGCCACTTTTTAAGTACGAAATTTCAAATTTATCTTTCTTTTTCATTTATTAATTAAAGATAAAAATGTTATTTTATATTATTTTTATGTATATATATATTTTATTATTCTTAAATTTTTATTAAAAATTTACCAAAGAGCCCATGAAAGTGAGACACCTAGGCCTATTTAATTGGGTTTTAGTTTTTAGTCTTATTTGTTTATACTTTCATTTTTTATTTTTGTTTCTTATTTTTAAAATAAAAAAATCAATAAAAATAGTATAAAAATTGAAAAAGAAAACATACTAATACAGTATAGAAACTCAAAAAATAACACAGAAACTAATACAAAAAAAAACAGAAACGAGAAGTGATACCAAATGTGCTCTTTGGTTTTAGTTTTCTATTTTTTAAATACAAAAATCAATAAAGAAAATATACTAATATAACACAGAAATTGAAAAAAAAATACAATAACCAATATAAAAATACAACAACTACAAAAAAAAAAAAAAATACAACTCACCACCTAACTAAACAGCCTCTAATAATGGCTATGTAGTTTTTCCATATTCTAATATAACCAATATTGTCAAAGTATAAAAGGGGGCTTGGGCTTGTGTCTTGTAAGTAGAAAAATAGGAGGAGTCATGAGTTATAGTGTCCACTCAAATAAGTTTCTTAACTGTGACTGTTTTAAGAGTAGTATACATCAAAAGTGAAGAGAGAGTATTGTGTGCGAGTACTGTATGTGAGTGGTGAAAAGAAGACCTTTTTCAAAGTATCATTGAATTTTTTTAGTCTGTGTTAAGTGTTAAATTAATTTTTTGCTTGTAAAATCACTTTTTTAAGTTTAATATAAAATTGACTTTTCATTATTTTTGTTAAGTGTCTACCTCATTAATTTGGTATCAAAACTTGGTTAGTTTATGATAAATATTCGTATCAAATTAAAGCAAGACGATTTAGGATCGTGATTCGTGAGAAAATTGAATTTTGTTATTCATGTGCATATTAAGACTCTGAAGATTATTGGACAAGGACTTAAACTCTTATCACAATAGCAGAGTTTCAATTCATGGATCCAATTAAAAAGTTTAATGATCACAATTATAACTTTTGGAAGGTGATAATACAGTCATACTTGGAAGGCTAAAAGTTACAGGAAATTATTGGTGAAAGTGTACTACATCACTTGAAGATAAGGGAATCGAAGCATTTACTGCTGCATTTCAAAGATAAAAGGAAAAGGCTAATAAGGCTATATATGCTATTAAAAATTTTGTTAAAGATGATATCCTTAAATATATAAAAGATGTAAAAAAGCTAAAAGAGTTATAAGATATTCATGCATTGTGTTACTCTAAGAAAAATGAAATATGGCTTTAATATTTGAAAAATTAGTTGGTGACAACCAAACAAAATGATATATAAATCAACTAGTACTTCTCCAAACTAAGGTCTCTCTGTAATGAGATTGCAGAGTTAGATTCTAAGTTTACAATAAGTGATTCACATAAAAAGAAAATAATTATTCATGGATTAAAACTATAGTATTATGGGTTCATTGCAGCTATCCAAGGATGGGCAACCCAACCTGCTTTAGAAGAATTCGAAAATTTATTAGCCAATCAAGAAACTTTGGCTAAACAGATGACAGAAATCTCACTAAAGAGCGATGAAGAGCCACTCTTTAGCAGTAAAGGAAAGCATTGACTTAAATGTTGGAGAGACTTTAAGAATAAGATAAATGGTGAAAATAGATCTTTTAAAGAAGATTAAAGGATTTTTAAAATAGCGAGAGCTTTGCAATATCAGTTAAGAAGCTACAAAAAGAAAATTGATAAATGTTTTAAGCATGGAAAGAATGGTCACTTTACTCGAGATTGTCATTTCAACAAAAAGTCAACTAAAGGCAATGCAGTAATTTCATGTAGATGTATAGTAATAAAGTTGAAGAGACAAGTGAAGAAGAATGGGATGATAAAGTTATATTTGCAGAGGTTATTCTAGAAAACATTAATGTCAATGGCAATTATAATAAGGATGAGTTTTTCAAATGAGAAGAAGAGAGATGTTCTAGCATTATAGAGAAAGATGTTGATGAAAAGGCATTAATATCATGACAATCTAACAAAATTTATTATAAAGAGGACTAAATTATTGACTTAGGTTACTCTAATCATATGAAAGTAATAATAAAAACCTTAACAATTTGTTAGAATATACAAGTTATCGAGAGATTGTGATGGCTAACAACTCAAGATTGTCAATCACTTATATTGGAGATTGTCAATCACTTATATTAGAGAAGTTATAATAACATGACGATCTCGCTCTAATCTAGTACAATTGCGAGATATGTATCACGTGCTAGGAGTGAAAAAAAAAAACTATTTTTAGTATCTCAATTGACATTAAAATGAAATTATATGATATTTGGTCCATATAACTTTAAAGTATGTCGAAAAGTATTAATACTAGAAAGATGGTGAATTTTATAGGGAGGGACAAAGATGATGAGGGAATGTTTTTACGAGATAGATGGTAATGAGGATGTTGAGTATGATGTTTATGAGGGTTTAACTTATATGGTGAGGAAGTTGATGTTGACACCTATGTAAGAGGGCCGGGTTCAAATGGACCAACTATTCCATGCGAGGTGCATCATTCATGATAAGGTATTTGGAGTAATTATTGATAATGGGACTTGTAAGAACATTATTAGAAAGGAAGTAGTAAATTAAATAGGGTTTCTAGTGGAGAAACATCTTAACCCATATACCTTGAGGTGAATCAAAACTGTAGAAAATAAGATAGAAGTGATGAAAAGGTGCAAAGTCCCATTCTCTATTGGCAGGTACAAGGACAAGGTATATTATGATATTGTTGACCTGAATGTATGCCACTTATTGTTCAAGTGACTATGGTAATTTAATGTGGATGTTGAACATTTAGAAAGGAACAACCAATATCAATTAAAGAAAGATGGGGTAAAGTATAAACTCCTACTACTCAAAACCAAAGCAATAACCTCAAAGGGTAATACATTCCTATCTACTGCCAAGAAATTTGAGGTAAAGATCAAGGAAACACGGTAAGTGCATACTTTAGTGGTCAAACAGGTATTGATGAGTAAGGTTGAGTTTCAAGTAAAAGAGTGCCTAGAGCTGATGCAACCTCAACTACAATACTTTAAAGAAGTAAAGTCAAATGATATCCTTGATGCGCTATCCCTAATGCGTTACTACCTATAAAGGATATTTAATACCACATAGATCTCATTCTTAGAGCCAGCCTACCAAATTTGATACACTGCCAAATGAATCCAAAAGAAAGTGAGATCCTGAAGGAAAAGTTGGAGGAGTTATTATGGAAGGGACTTATACAAGAGAGTATGAGTCCATTGTAGTCTCGACGTTATTAACTTTGAAGAAAGATGTTAGTTGGCAGATATGTATCAATAGTAAAACTGTCAATTGAATCACAGTGGGTTATAAATTTTCTATTCCGTAATTAGATGATATGTTGGATCATTTATAAGGTGCAAATGTATTTTTGAAGATAGATTTGAGAAAGAATATCATCATATTCATATTAGACCAAGTGATGAATGGAAAATGATTTCAAAACAAAAGAGGGCATACATGCTTGGTTGGTTATACTACTTAGGTTATTCAATACACCCATTACTTTTTTTGAAATTCATAAATTAGGTCTTAAGCCTTTTATTGGCAAGTTTGTAGTAGTTTATTTTGACAATATCTTGATCTATAAGCATTTGAAGAAGGGTCATTTGTTATGTTTATATTGTGTGCTAGAAGCTTTAAAATACCACAAATTACACATAAACTAAAAGAGGTGTAACTTCATGACAGATACGTTAATCTACTTAGGGTATGTGGTATTCACTGATGGAATAAGGGTGGATGGGGCAAGTGCCCAACACCAATCGATATGGGGAAGTTAAGGAGTATCCCTGGGTTGGTGACCTTTTACCGAAATTTCATAAAAAACTTTAGTACCATTATAGCACCAACGATAGAATGTTTGAAGATAGGAAAATTCCAATGGAGAGAAGAGGCAGATAAGAGTTTTACCTTATTAAAGGAGAAGTTGTATACAATGTAGTTCTAATTTTATTAGACTTCAAAAAACTATTTGAAGTTAACTATGGCCCTAAGGGTTGTCCTATCTTAAGAGAAATGGTAGTTGATCACTTACGATAAATAATTCTATTCAGTAGTGCGAGTGCTTAAAAACTATGGGAACTAGGAGTTTATGATATATTTGAGCCATAAAGATTTGAAATACTTGAATATTAAAAAAAAAGATTAGTCCATGTGAGGTGGAGTCAATTCCTGTAAAAGTTTTTGTTCAAGTTGAGGCATAAATTTGGGATTTAAAAAAAAGTTATGGATACTTTGAGAAGGAAGGTATCCCTATTACTTAATCACAATAATGAAATTACGGGGTTTTGAGCAACTGTAAGATGGCTACAAGCTTTATGACAACTTTATAAAGGTTTGGGATAAGGTTTCCGTGATAGATTAACCAACAAGTTTTATGTAAGCGATAAATACTTGATATATGAAAACCAATTGTGCTTATCTAGGACATTTTTAAGGGAGAAAGTGATTTGTGACTTATATACAGGATGACTAGCAGGCCATTTAGGGTGTGATAAGACATTAACAAAATCAAAGAGCATTTTTACTAGTCCCAGTTAAGGAGAGATGTTTCCAAATTTGTAAAATGATGTTACACATGCCAAGCGATGAAGGGGCAATCTAAGAACACAAGATTGTTTATGCCATTGCTAATACCAGAGAATATATGAGAATATTTATCAATAGATTTTGTTTTAGGACTACCCCAAATCCAAAGAGGGGTTGATTCAGTATTTGTTGTAGTTGGCAAGTTCTATAAAATGGCTCACTTTATTCCTTATAGGAAGACCTCAGATGTAGTGAGTATTGCCCAATTATTTTTCAAGAAAGTGGGTCGCCTACATAGAGTTCCCAAGAATATTATTTCAAATCGTTATAGTAAGTTTCTTAGTTATTTTTTATGCATTTGTTTTTGGAAATTATTCAATTCTTCATTAAATTTCAGTAGCACAAATTATCCATAAATTAATGGGAAAATAAAGGCTATTAATTGAGCACTAGAAAGTTTAATCCGTAGTATTTTTAAGGAAAAGCCAAAGTAATGGGATTTAATACTATCTTAAGCAGAATTTATATATAATAATGCCACCCTAGGGTAACAGGTAAGTTCCCATTCTCCATCATCTACATTAAGGCACCCCAACATACTTTGGATTTAATTAAGTTGCCTAAAGGTTTAAAAAGACATGGCAGAAGAACATGTAGTGAAGGTACATCAAAAAGTAAAGCAAAAACTTAAGGCGGCAAGATAGTAGTATAAGCGAATAGTTATCAAGGATAGGCAATTGGAAAAATTTAGTGTGGGGCAACCAAGTGATGGTGTTCCTCTGTAAGGAGAGGTTTCCTGTAAGGATCTATAATAAATCACAGTAAAAGAAATATGGACCATATAAGATATTAAAAAAGATTAAAGATAATGCTTATGTAGTAGACCTTCGAAATAGTAAGGGGGTCTCTAACAATTTTAAAGTAACAAATTTGTTTACATTCCATAATCCCAATAATACCTTATACCCAAAGGTTCATGCACATTTAAAGATGAGTTCTTTTCCAAATGGAGGAAACTGATGTAGAGATAAGACAATTTAATGCTTATACAACAAAACTATATTTTTATTCTTATTTCTATTTGAGTGTGAATTATGTTTTTGTCCCTAATTATGTTTTAGGTTTTTGTATTATTCTTTTATAGCCATTTTTAAGATTTTAGATTAGTTAGAACATTGCTCTTGATAATTTGAATTGATTTTCTTTGGTTCCTTAAAAGATTTTCATGTAACCTTTAAATTTCCAATGTTACACGTTGTGTCACTGACTGTCTATAAGGCGTCAAAGCTATATAGCCAAGAATCCATTAGAAAATTTACACCTAGAAGTGTTTGGCCCCTTGAAGCAACCATCAATTAAAGGAATGCGATATACGTTTAGCTTTATTAATGACTAGTCTAGGTACGCTTAGACTTACTTTGTGAAAGATGAATTTGAAACATTTGATAAGTTCAAAGAGTTTGAAGAAGAAATAGAACGAAAGATTGGTACGAAGGTTTGATACTTATGTACGGATAATGTAGTATATATATTAAAATTTTTTCTCTAAATACTTAAAAGAATATGGCATTAGAAAAAAAATTGACATGTTTAACGACCCTACAGCAAAATGGGGTAGCTGAAAGAAAGAATCGACATAAAACAAGATATGTCGAAGCATGCTATAGGCTTAGAACGTGTCAGGAAGATTTTAGACAGAATGTATAAGGATAACAGTGCACATGATTAATTGATTACCACAAGCAAGACTCATTTTGTATCACCTTTTCAAATTTTGTGGGAGATAAGCCTAAAGTTAGCTATTTTAGAGTGTTTTGATATGTTTGTTATGATTTTGTTTCAAATAGCATACATAGTAAGCTTGACAAGAAAGCAATTTAATGTTTTTTTTGTGGGCTATAGCAATGAAAGACAAAGCTAGAGATGTTAAAATCCGATAACTAATTAGTGGTTTAAATTAAGGAATGTCGTGTTCAATGAAGTTTCTTCTTAGCGGATACCATTTGAAATAATGCTTCCAGATTCAAAAGAAAATGAAGAAAGATAGCAAGAAAAGATTATTATTAAAGAAAGTTCGAGATTTGAAATAGTGAAAGATTCAACTCCACTAAGTTCAGTAGCAAGTCTATGGAAAATTAGAGTGCATAAAAAAATTATGGATTATTTTTGGCCTAGTAAATAAGAAATTGATGGGAATGATAAGGGAAAACAACAATTAAAGAGATCAAAAAGAATTTGAAAGCCTAATCTAAGATATATTGATATAGCTCTTATTAAACAAAATAAGACAATAACTTTTGAAGTAGTCAAGAAGGATGTTGGAGAAAAGTAATAGAGGAGGAGTTCCATGCATTGAAAGAAAATCATATTTGGAACTTAGTACCACTACCTCGAGATGTAAAACCCATATCTTGTAAATGGATTTATAAGATGAAGGTTTGTATGAATGGCTCAATAGAAAGGTATAAGATACAACTAGTGGCTTGAGGATTTTCTCAATAATATAGACTAGGCTATGATGAAACCTTCAACCCTATAGCAAATATAACCATTGTATGTGTTTTGCTAGCCTAGCAGCCAGTAAATCCTAGAAGCTCTAAGAGATGGACGTGAAGAATGCCTTCTTACATGGAGAGGTTGATCAATACATATATATGGATTAACCAAAAGGATTTAAAAGCAAGACTCATGCCAAATATGTGTGCAAGATCCACAGAGTTCTCTATGGACTAAAACAAACACCAAGAGCTTGGACAGTAAGATAGGTGAATTCTTGATTCAAAATAGTTATTCACTTGCTAATGCAAATTCGAGCTTATTTATTAAATTATGTAGAAGTAAACTAGTAATTGTACTAGTTTGCATAAATGATTTGATAATGAATGGAGATGAAGACAAAGAAATTTGTCAAATAAAAGAAGATCTATTAGTTTAATTCTTGATGAAAAAGCTCAGAGAACTCAATAATTTTGTTAGACTAGAAGTTGATCATATAAAAGGGCAATATTTTTGTGTTAAGAAAAATGTATCAGGGACTTATTTCAAAAGTTTGGTATGATTGAGTGTAAATCAATATCGAGGCTTGTGGAACCAAACATTAAGATTTCTAAGGAAGGTGAGGACTTAAAAGATGTTAATATGTATCAGTAGTTGACAAAAATCTTGATCTACTTAACACTTACAAGACTAAATATTACATCTGTAGTTGGACTGTGGTAAGTCACTTCATGCAAAAATAAAAGAAATATCAACTTGATGCTATTCGACGAATCCTACAATATATGACATAAATAATTCACTATGAAGTTTCCTACCAAAAGGATGATGTCGATAAACTAGTTGGCTACTCTTATGCTAATTATGCTACTGATTTTGACACACGTTGATCAACTGCAGGCTATGTGTTTAAGTTTGGGGAAAAAAACCAAAGTCATGGTGTAGTAAAAGACAGCTAACAATATCAATATCAATATCAACTACTAAAGCAAAGTATTGAGTTACAACAATAACTGCTCATAAAAGTATGTGACTAGCTTAAGTACTAAAAGATCTACATCAACCAATCGAATGTGTTCTACAATTGTACTAACACAATTTATTAACCATCAAGTTAGCGGAGAATTTATGATTTCATAAGACAACTAAACATGTCAAGGTACATTATCATTATCTTCGAGAGAATGTGCTATAAGGAGAAATAGGAAATTATTTCTATTCGTACAAAAGAACATAAAGAACTCTATTATACTAAGTTATTGAAGTTACATAAGTGGCTTGGTATGGTTAAATGTTTGAAAATAAAAGAGTTGAGAGTCACTGTTGAGGGGGAGAAATCAACACCGTCTCTTTAGAAAAGTGATGAATATTCTGATAGTTCAAAAGAAAAAATCAACTATAAAAAATCTATGGTCATTGACTTTGCATGTAGCTATTGTTCTCTAATATAACTGACATTATCAAGTATAAAAAGGGGCCTTGGATTTGTGTCTTGTAAGTAAAAAAACAAAGGACTCATTTGGTTCAGCTTTCCATTTTTATTTTTATTTTATATTTTCATTAGTTTTCTATTTTTTTTTATTTGTATACTATCTTTTTCGGTTTCTGTATTATATTTGTATGTTGTTTTTTCAATTTTAATGTTGTTTTTTTTCTAATTTTGTATTTATAAAAAAATAGAAAACGAAAATCAAAACCTAAACAAAAATGCCCGAAGTGAGTTATAAGTTATTGCATGCAACCAAATACGTGTCTTAGTTGCGAGTGTTCTAAGCGTAGTGTCCATCAAATGTGACGAGAAGGTGTTATGTGTGTGAGGGAGATGTGTGTGTGGTGAAAGGAAGAGCTTTACAAAAGAATCAATGAGTATTTTTTTTTTTGGAAATTAAATTTTTTGTCTACTAAGATTTAAACCTTAGTAAAGGAGGATATTTTAAACATACTCCCCTAATGAACCACAAGGTAATCATAAAATCACTTGTAAATTAAGCCTCTCACTTGTAAAATAACTTCTTTGAGTTTAATATAAAATTGTCTTTCCACCATTTTTGTTAAGCGTCAAACTCAACACATAAAGCAAAAAAAAAAAAATTTAATAAAATTTTAAAACAACAAATATTTAAAAGCTGCAAGATTAAAAATAACTTAAATATACACACTTCAAAATTTAATTGATGCAGCACAGAAACACAGTACTCTATTCTAAAAGTGCAAAACTCAATCTAAGATTTGCAAAGAAATCAAAGGTAGACAAAAAATTTAATAGAAAAGTATAATTTAATTCAAAATAGGCAAAAAGGTTCTATCATAACATATAAAAGAAGTAGAGTAATATCCTTTTGTCTCTTGTATTTTCATGAATTATCAAATACATCTATGTTTTTAAAAATGTCGTAGGCCCCTTGTGTTTTAAAAAAATTATTAAATATCCATCTGAAATTATTTTGTGCTGACATGATACTGACGTGGAGAGTGTGCTGTGCTAATGTGGCACTTAACTGTGCTGACGTGGTAGTGATGATTGTACAACGATGTTGACGTGACGGGTGACGTGATAGGTTACTGTACAGGGGTATTTGATAAAAATAAAAAACACAGGGAGTTTTTGAAAAAAAAGAAAAATAGAGGGGTGTGTTTGAAAAAACAAAAAATATTAGGATAAAAATTTCATATTTAAGAATAATTAAAATAATTATTTCAATGAGATAATTAACTCAAATTAATTAATTTATTAATTAGTTATAACTTAAATTAACTCAAATTAATTAATTTATTAATTAGTTATAACTTAAATTAACTCAAATTAATTAATTTATTAATTAGTTATAACTTAAATTAACTCAAATTAATTAATTTATTAATTAGTTA
>JAOXYD010024906.1:0-14421 GCA_028565735.1 Pinacopodium congolense | reverse complement strand
GAACATTTAAGCACTAAAATAGGGTTAAATTAACATTAAATAACATCCAAGAATACTACAAATTTAACCCCTAACACTAGTCTCTAGCATTTGTCGATCAATGCTTCTGTATATCAATTTTTCAGCTTTTATAAAAGCTTTCCAATCTTAGTAAAAACTCCTAAAACAATTTCTTTTGCTTAAAACTAATTCAAACAAGTTCTAGAACTTCTATAAAGTGATTTGAACACCAAGACCCTTTAATAAAAATAAAAAACCAAAAATGTCTTGGTCTAAAAAAATTTTGAGCACCTTTAAAATATTCTAAACATTTTCAAAGCTTTCCAAACGTCTCAAAACCACTTTTACCATAAAAACTTAGCAAAAATAAGTTCCAAAGGCTTATAGAAAATTTTGTACTTTATCAAACTTTTCTAAAATTTCAAAGCTTTTTCAAAGTTTTCTTCACTTTTTCAAACATCTTAAAATCATTTTTCTCATAAAAACTTCACTCAAACACACTTAAAAACTTCTCCAAATTATTTTGACACATCTAGAGGATTTTCTTTAAAACATTTCCTAAACCTACCTGTTGATTATGAAACACTCTATATAAAAATCTAATATATAAATGGTCATGCAAGCTTTGATCAAAATGCAATATACACATACATGAAGGTCCTTCGAAAACATTGAGAAATCAAGATAAGAATTACGTTAATACATTACAAGGTCATTCTATTAAACATTAAACATCTTGATATTCATCTCCTATTCTCTCTTTATGTCAATTCTTTCATGTTCTAACTTCAAAATGCAAATTCCTTTTTCTCCAATATGTGCTCGATGTGCTCGGTCTAGTCTCCTAAAGTTTTAAATAAAATAAATCCAAGATCTCAAGCATAATAATACTAAGATCATAAATAGGCAAGTGCACTTATCGTATTGTAGTGTAGCTTATTAAGAGTCCACATTTTAGATCCCAAAAGGACTTTATGGAACTTTTAGCAATGTTCTTCTCTTCACTATCTAACCTATTCAAATTAGTTATTAATTTATCGATTAAATAAATTAAACTAAATAATTTAATATCAAATTCAAATAAAATTCACTAGATTTAATAAGCTAGGTCCTAGATGATTAATCTCTCACATGTTCATCATTCAACTTCAATTCAAAAATTTTTATTAATTTGTTTAGACCTTCTATTTCATAGAGTGAACTATACTCTCTCTTGAGTTATACAGTTACCATCCATCTTGATAAATTAATCAAAAGTTTTCCTTAATCAAAATGTTAATTTGAAACATTAAAGCATTCTATGGAACCTATTTCTTTGATTAGATCCATAACTAATTTGAAAATCCCATATAAGTCTATCTTTAGATCTCCATGTAAGATTCATTACCAATGGATTAATCTATTCACATAGATGATGTCTCGATCTGAATATATGAAATCAAATAATAGAAATTGACACTTATGTTTGTATAGAAATCTATACCAATTTAATTAATTTCATATTTGAATCTAAGATAAAATCTAGAAATTCAACATTGAATTAATGTTAAGAACTAAAAAACACTACATCTTAATGTTCATACGCATCTAAATTCGATAAGAAAATTAGTTCCTAAACATATTGAAATAAACAACAACAATAAAAAAAGAATTATGGATTGAGAAGCTCATTTTATTGATGCTTCCTTTAATCTTGTATAGCTTTTATTGGAAAACTAATCTTGATATTCAATTCCTTAGTGTTTAGATTCAATTTTCTCCTTTAAATTGCTCAAACCTTTGTAAAAATGGCTTAGCATCCTCCCTTGGCCTCTTGGTTGTGGTTCCAAGTCTCCAAGGATCAATTTAAAAAAAAAGACTTAAAATTACACTTAAATACATGAATTACCTGACTATCCTATAGCTTAGCTCATGGTCGTGGGATAAACCTTGCATTTGTCAGCTTAAAATTCACAACAAGTGAATCTCCTGCTTCTCTTTTGTTGGTGTTTTCTCCGTAAGCTCTCCATGTTTTGTGCCATGGCTATGAGATAAAGAGTGGAACTTAATGATTCGATGCTTTTTGTCCTCATTTTGATTTTGCAACTCATCAGACTCTATATATGCACTAAATTGTTCACTAAGACCTATAAAAATATGTACATTCACTAAAATCATGATAAACTGCATCTTATTCAAGAATTAACCAATTATACCTCAAATTCACATGGAAATACCCCTCAAACCTAACGTTATAATCATGAAAAAATTTCCAAAAAGATGTGTAAAATAGGTACTATTAGTGCTCTTTCACATCCCCCAACTTTCTATCTTTCAGAATACACAAAAAAAAAAAAAACATTAGTAACAAATTATTTTGTTATCATCAAAATAATTAATTGAATCCTTCTTTAGTTCAACAATTTCCCCCTTTTAAATGATGATAAAACATGAAATATAAACGGAACATAAAATGTAAATCACATATAACCCTTTAATCTATGCATCATGACATGATCAAATTTTGGTAAAACCTATTGCTCCCTTTAATATCACTAATCTTTTTGACATTATTAAAAATTTATTAATGAATTGAATAGATACCAATGACCAATTCTTATCTACCCCTTTGATACCAATTGTTATGAATTAACAAGAATTCAATTGTTATTGGACCAATAATTATGAAAGAACTATAAAAAAACATACAAGATTTTCAATGATACCTTCCATCAATCATTTTATAATCATGCAAAAATATTTCTAATTCACTTATCTTTCGCCCTAAATTTTTATGATAATTGAATATTTATCCTCTTAAATTTATGTATCAATGTATCATAAAGTAATAAAGAATGAAGGGATGAAAACAAACATAAATCATATATCATAAATTGATAGGGGTATGCTATATAGACTTTTAGGGCGTGATTTGATGTGTTTTTACCTTATTTTGATATCAATTTATGTATATTTTGGCTAAAATATAGGCTAACACTTGATTGAGGGGTTTTGTGAAAAATTGGATAAGAGTGGATGATTTTTATAGAAGATCAACATAGATCTTTCATGGTGCCATTGATGTTTGAGTGAACCACTATTGAAGTCCCAGTTAATAGTGGTAGATTAACTATTATCTTTATAACAACATTATGGATTGAAGAAACTGCTGTTGGTGATTAATTTCTAGAGAGAAGAACAATGTTAGGTTATATTGACATTGTTGTTCACGAACTTTAAGGGTTGTTATACTATTTGATAGTGTGGTTTAGCATATGTGTTAAGGACAATTTAGTCTAGTCAATTCCTAATTAACCCTAATCCTAGTATGATTGTACATTAGGAGATAATTAGGAAGTTTAGTAACATTAGATAGCCTTAGTTAGTTTTTTAAAATAATATTTTAGGTTTTTTAATTTTAAATTTTTTTAAACTTCTTATTAAAGATATTAAGTCGTGAATTCAAGTATTCTAAGAAGTAAATTAAGGGATTGGAATTAGAATTGCAATTAAGATAGTTTTATTCTTAATTTATTTCTTACTCTTTAATTCTTTGGTATCTTAACTCTTTTGTTTTATCAATAAATATGTGTTTTTCAATTAGATCTTTGTGTTTATTAATAAACTTATGTTGTTAAAATGATTAATAGCTAAGGTAAGGTAAGTAAATAGATTAACTACGAGTATGCTTGGTATGATTTTAATTTTTGATTTTTGGTTTTTGTTTTTCTAAACACAAAAACTAAACAAAAATAACACAAAAATTGTAAAAAAAAAAAAATATAGCATAAAAACAAAAAAAATAGCATAGAAACCTAAAAAACAAATAAAAATCTATGAAAACACACAAAATCAAAAACAGAAAACAAAAACAGAAAGTTGAATAAAACAAGCCCTATGCTTTAATTACTTAATTGTGGGTAGATTTTAGTTTTTTTGAGTGCATAGTTATCTATTGTGAACAGGTCATATAGATTCATAGATAATTACGGATATGAGAAATCTAACCAAGTTACTTAAAATTTTTTTAAATAATGCAATCTAAATTACTGTCGATTACTCGAAGGTCTTCTATTTTTATTTGTTATCGTTGTTGCTACATTTATTTGTTACTTTGTGTAATTTATTCTTCTTTGGTTGATTTTTATTTTATTATTAACCTTTCTTATTTTCTTAGCTTATTTTTATTTTTATTTTATTGTTAGATTGTATGCATACTCGTGGCTAAAATCTAGAAGAACTAAGTTTTTATCCTAAATTAGAACAAACTATATGAAGGATTAGAAATGAAACTCAAGTAGGTGCAATTAGTAAGGTAGTAGTAAAACCCATTAGTAAAGATTAATTTGAGTAAGAACTTGAAAGGCTAGATATTGAATAACAAGAAAATGTAGTAGCCCCTAACTAAGATAAGTGTATAGAGCCAACCATGATGGATTTAACTATAGGGAATAATAATAGACCTTTTACTAACATTGGTAGGTTGAGTGTTAATGCGAATAATTTTTAGATCCCTCATAAAATTATCTCTATGTTTAAGGCCTTATAGTTTGGAGTTTTAGCATTTGAAGACCCTAACACCTTCTAAAAATTTCTTAGATATTTGTGATTTGTTTAGGTATAATGGAATTTTGAAAAATGTTTTACTTTTAAACTTGATTCTATTATGACTTGGGATTAATTGATGAAATTGTTTCTATCTAAAATTTTCCCTCTAGATAAAATAACTAAGAGGAAATAAGAGATTAAAACTTTTTTTAAATATGAGAATAAGAGTTTATACAAAGCCTATGGTAGCTAAGTGCCCAAGTCTAGGGTTTAGTACCTTACAATAAGTATATCTTTTATATTGGAGTGACTCCTTCTAGGCATAGTATTATAGACACAACTATTGGTGGCAATCTAATGCTCAAGACATTGAGCATATAAGCTTAAAAAAGATATGGTGACTAACAAGTTTTAGTATCATTTCAAGAGACACTCTATAAAAACTGATAGGGATGTATTTCAAGAGATTTTCATTTAAGTTTCAATGTCATTTCATCCCTATTTTGGTGTTTAAATGTCTAATTTTTATTCCTTTTGAGTTTACATACAAATTTGACCTTAGGACATAAATACAAGTTGAAAGGGCTAAGTTTGGAGTATAATTGGAGAAAAATTGAAAATAAAAGAGGTGTGGAATCAAATTGATGGCTTAGACCATCATTTTATGAAGTTTCACACCAAATTTCAAGGCCATATGACAAGACATGAAGGATGCATCAAAGAGAAGCTAAAAAAAGCATTGGTTTTGGTATATGTGAGTTCCGTGATGCTTTAGGTGTACTTTTAGGGCTCATATTGTTTTGAATTTTTTGGGGTACAAAAACATCATGTGAGGAACCTACATACCAAATTTCATAAGGATTGGAAGTGTGTAAGATAAGTTAAAGTAGAAAACGCAAAAAAGGGCAGGAGTTGTCAAATTTTATAACTTAAATGGCCCCAGTAAAGTGGTGTCATTTAAATCCCCATAAACCACCATTTAGCGTATTGGAAATTAAAAATAAAAAGGGAAAACTTGACTTTTGCTTCTCTAAATGCATTAAACCCTAGAAGAGACATATAAATAGATGGTGGGAGGCTATTTCTAACACTTTTGGCTCCCTCTTGGGTAGCCCTTTGGTTTTTTTGAGTTTTTCTTAAGTTTTATAATTATTTTCTTTGTATTTTCATGTAATTTAATTTTTAGACCTTAGATTAGCTAGTTATAGGTGTTGAACTTTGGCTTTAATTGTGCTTCTATTACTATTCTTTTCATTTTCATTTATATTTTTATGTATTTTGTTGGGGTCTTGTTGAATATGTTAAACCTTGTTTTTATGTTAATATAGGGTTGTTTCTTAATTTTCTAGCATTTTTCTCTTTTATTTCATTATGTTTCTATATTTATTTATTTTTCCTTTAATTTTATATGTTTAGTGTTATTGTCATTATGGTAGGTTAGTTTTCTTTTGGGTTTGAAGATATTGGATGGATTAATGTAATATAAATGTGATAATTGATTGGGATTTGCATGGGCACTGTCATTTATGCTAGGATTGAATGGGAATTTGGAATTAATGTCATGAATTAGGGATTAACTCATAGGATTTACCATCATAGGTGTAATTTCTCATTCAATTGCTAGGTTTTAACTTTTAATCTATAATTGTCATTAGCGAAAATCATAAGTCGCGATAGCTTAAATGGTTTTGTAAGTAAACTTAACCAATTAGTCTAGGATTTCAATTCTTTAAGTTGCATAGTCTGACCTTATGTGATTATATTTTAGGTTAGTCATTTCGTAATGTGTTAATGTTGTTGTGCCATTAAATCTGGAGTGCTTATTCTAAGTGGTCGCATAGTTAGGGATATTTTTAGCATTTTATGCATAACAAAATCTTTATATTTTCGATGATCAATTGTAATTCATAATTTGGATAATATCTTCTACCCAGCTTTCCATTATTGTTGTTTGTTTATTTTTTAATTGCTTTAGTTTTGTTAATTGTCTTTTTTATTTTTTTAATTCCTTTGTATCCAAGGGATTTATTTTATTTTCTTTTCCTTTTGAGCAACATTAAGAATAGCCTAAAAACATAACTATTTCTCTGTGAGATCAACCTTGATTTGCCCTATTATATAGTTAGTTAGGTATTTTATTATTTTGTGGTTTGTGATAGACTCACCAAAAACTTAATTAGCTCATCTAATTTATGATACAATAACTTTAGAACCCGAAATGGAGGTTTTAATCAAGTAGATAGATAGTCTAGTAAATGGTGTTTGTGGTAGTGTAATTAAAGGAAAATTAGTTTTTAACAATTATGGAGGTAACTCTCATACATCTATAGATTATCATATTGGTAGTCCCTTTACCTAAGAACCTAAACAAGTTTAAAATGAACGTAATTATAATAGGTAAAAAGGGAATTCCTTTTGTAACACTTACAATAAATGATGGAGAAATCAGCTTAATTTTTCATTAAGTAATAACAAAAATTACCAACAACTGCAAACCAATCCCTAAAGAGGTCTACAATTAGGTTTCAATGCTAATGGACCTATACAAAAAGAGAGGCCTACATAAGCCAATGGACATATTCCAAGATGAGGTTTTAAAGTGAGGAAGCAAAACCATAAGGCTTTTATTAGGAATTTAGAAACTTAAGTTAGCCAAATTACAAAAATCTTATAGGAAAGGCTACCTAATAAGCTTTCAAGAACTATTAAAAGGCAATACTAGGGAGAACGTTAATGCCATCACCTTAAGAAATG
The DNA here is from genome assembly GCA_028565735.1 of Pinacopodium congolense. Classification (NCBI taxonomy): domain Eukaryota; kingdom Viridiplantae; phylum Streptophyta; class Magnoliopsida; order Malpighiales; family Erythroxylaceae; genus Pinacopodium; species Pinacopodium congolense. The sequence goes on along the minus strand of JAOXYD010024906.1, from coordinate 7,140 downwards.
GAAAGGAGTTACAAGGTGTAATTAAGGAAAGGAAGGAAGAAGTAGAGAAGGAAAAAAGAAAGGAAAGTGAGTTTGACACTAAATAAAAAAAAAGCTTCAGCTAAAAATTAGGAGCATGTTAGGCTCTTTATAGATCTTAATGTGTAACCATATGAATCTAGGATCCCATATTATAAAAGATTGAATAGTGCTCCCTTGCAAGAGCAACTTACGAAGTTCAAAAAGGTTTCAAAGAAATTACATAGTAATGTTTTGTTTGTTGTAGCACTAACTCAAATGCCTTCTCATTCAATGTTCTTAAAGGAAATACTTTAATACAAGAAGAAACTTGATAAATATGAGAATATTAAGCTAAATAAGGAATGCTCTACAATCATGTTGAGAAAATGATCACCTAAGCTTAAAGACCTAGGAAGTTTCACAATTCTTTACATAATTAATAACTTACAAATATAAAAGGCCTTGATGGTACTTGGAGTGATTATTAACTTAATGGACATGTCTATCTTTAATAAATTATGATTGGAGGAGCCAAAAACTATTACAGTCTCGTTATAATCAGCTGGTCATTCTATTACATATTTAAGTAAAATCATAGAGGATTTGCTCGTAAAGATTGACAAATTCATTTTTCTTATAGATTTCCTTGTCTTAGATATCAAGGAAGAGAAAGACATGTCAATATGGCCACAACTTAAGTGATAGTGAATGCTCGTAAAGGAAACTTATTTTAAAACCCTAAGATGAGGAAGTAGCCTTCAACATTTTCAGCATAAAACATTCTTCATCTACTATTAGTTCTTATGAGTTTATTAGAGTACAATTTGATGAGCCTAAAAGATGTGAGGTTCCTTATGCAAGCAAAGTAGAGATCATGGATGAAAATATAAATTTTGGTGAGACATAAAGGATCCTAATGCAATTGTAGTCCCATACATGAATTGACATGTATGGATGTCTGGTTACTTTTTATAAAATGGTTCTCTTAGGAACTATTACTTTGAAGCCACTTTAAAGTCGTAATGAGATCATCAAGCTAAACAAGTAGGAAAGCACTTGTTGGGAGGCAAATCAACTATTAATTTAGTTTTCTTTTTATTGTGTGTATCTAGTTAGTTCCTTAGTTTTTTTTTAAATTTTAGGTTTAACATATCTCAGAAAAAGTAGGTTTAAAATAAACTTTTTTAGATGGTCCATGAATTAGACATTGGGTGATGTTAAAAGCATGCAGAAAATTGCAATTCCCTATATAAACGGTGGATTTCAATAACACCATTGTACAATATGACACTGTCATTATACCCCACCTTAGAAAGATTAACTGCACCCTTTAACAATATTGTTGTACACGATCCTTAAAAAAAAAAAGTAGTTATTTCATACCAAAACTTTTTTTCCCTTTATTTTCCCCTATTTTCCCTTGTTGTTACCCTATTTCAATTCCCTTTGTAAATCACCTATTCTCTTGCTAATATTTGTTGATGAACCCTGTCTTCCACTAAATTTGTGCTTTTATCACCTCACAAGCATTTGTTGTCACCCAAACAACACCTTTTCACCTTATTTCTTGCTACTAGTAATGTTAACCCTAACTCATGACTGTTGTTTAGTTTTACCAAGTTTTAGTGGGTTATCTTCCTATTTTAGCCAAGGATTTTAGGCCATTGTGTTTTATGTCTCAAGATCTACCTCTATTTATACTTTTCAATCAATTATAAACTTGTTGATGGTGGAATATTTTTGGTGACCAAAAAATAATTTAGTAAGTATATTATGAAAACCTAAGGGAGTCACTAAGGTCATGCTTTGCATCAAGTTTAAGAAAGTGTTGGACGTATAATGACCTTAGATTTACATAATTCCATAATGTTAGGAAATTTGAGACTTACAATGGCACCGACATCATAGTAGAGTGTGTTGGCACCTATGATGGAGACAAAGTTTCATATCTTTGAGGCTTTTTGATTAATTAGATGGTAGTAGGTGATATACTTGGATGACCCTTTCTATCCTAATCTAGTTAGAGAGTTCTATGTAAACATATAACAAAAGGAGGATGCGGACACAACAAATATTTGGTCATTCATTATAGGTATACTGATAACCCTTACTTAAGCATATTTATCCATATTATTAGGTTTACTTAATAAGAGGATGTCTATGAACATTAGAACGATATGGCCCTTGGGGATGTAGTCACATCAGATCCTAATTTCTCCATTTGAGTTATCAAAGAAACTTTGGGGTTAGGTGGACCATTAATTTCAGATTATTCTCACTTATCACTTATGCACTCTTAATAGAATCATCATTGCCATATTAAGTGAAACTATGTTGTCAAAGGCGAGAGATTTCAATAAGGTAAGATTCCAAGATACCTATATCTTGTATAGGATGCTTCACAGTTTAGGTATCTTATTTAGCATGACATTGGTAGGGTTCATCATTCCTTATATGCATAACATGGTTTAGATATCGCGACCAAACAAGATATTCTATTTTCCTTATTTGTTCAAAGGATCCTTAAGGACCTTAAAGTTAGCCTCGAGGGAGAGGTCCTAGTTTCATTCCCTAGACATCACCATCATGAGGTCTTAGTTTCATTCCCCAGACAGTAGTGGAAGTGTGGTAGAGTTTGCAAGTATAGCGTGATTTGCATGTATATCAATTATGAGTCAATGAGAGACCAAACAATCCCACAACTCCTAGGCCTACTCCTAGGGGTAATATTGACACTTAGTTAGATGAGGTACACTTGCTGTTTCATATTCATCATTCGATGCTGTTCTTTCAACTTCCATACCCTTTGAGCCATCTACGGGTACTATATATAAAATACTCATATAGATTAAGAGCATCCTAGATCATTAATAGAGGTAGATCAATTAGTTGTTGGATTATTTGAGATCTAAGGATTCAGGATCTAGTAGTTAGTTAGAGATAATTTTGATTATTATACACTTAAGTTTTTGGTCAAACTATGTTATCTTTGTCTCATTATTAATGATATTTGGAGTTTATTAATTTTTTTTCCTTTATGCATTTCATTTTTTTCAGTCTTCCAGTTAGCTAGAAGTCTCAATTAAAAAATAGATAAATAAAGGTTTAATGTTTTAAAGGAGTTTTCATTTTTCCCATCTCTTTTTGTGTGTTGTGTATTATTTCTATTTTTTAAACACTGGGGAAAATTTTTGATTTTATTGTGAAACTAACCGTGATTTGTTTAATATTTTATTTTAAAAATTTTTAATGGTTAATTACATGTTAATAATGTGCTTTAGTTTGATTAATGTAACTAGTATAGAGGTATTAATCAGTTTATGATGGATTATAAATTTACTTAACTATAGTTATGAACTATGTATATGAAATTAACTCTTTATGCATAATTATTATTTCTTAATGAGATTTCATATGGATTTTTGTGTAAATTTGAATGAGGTGTCTTATTTAAATAATTTTGATAAAATTTTAAAAGTTTTTGTTGAAAATTTTGAAATTGATTGATTAAAGTTAAAAGTGAAAAAATTTATATAAATGTATGAAAAAGGTAAGATGGAGTATAAAGGGACCTTGCTAGGATGAGATGGAGCATAAAACGTATTGTCTAAAGATATTGTTAAATGAGTAAGGTTAAGTTGTGATAGAGTGCAAAATTTACATGCCATTGAATTACCTTAGGAAAATTTGTGTGTTCATTAATATGTGTTCTTTAAGATTTGAAATAATACACATGGATTAGCTTTAGTACATTTTTAGATCATAGTTATAAATTCATGACAAAAAAATAAGTTTTGATATACTAGTTATGTTAGTTATATTGATTTAAATTGAAGTGCATGATTGAAATTTGAAAAATATTAAATGTTTTATATGAGTATGATTTAATGTTCTTTCACCACTTGTCTTGATATCATTTTTCCTTAATTATGTGAATTTTTGGTTAAAATGTAGGTTCATATTTGATATAAGAGTTTTGTGTAAAATTAGTTAAGTTTGTGTTAGACCAAGGGTTGGTTTCACTTTTGTTTTGATGATGAAAAGTTTTTTTACTAATGTGTTTGCGGAGCTTTTTATGTTTTTTAGGATAGGTTTGATGAAAACAAGTCATGAAGTGTTTGGTGAAGACTTAAAGTACATGAATGTTGAGCCTTGATGATAAGAGAAATATATAGAGTTAAAGAAGTTTGTTGGAGATGTGTGAAGTCCTAAGTTGATGAGAAAGAGAAGAATTAAAGTTGAACCTGAAAATGAAGATGGAAGAGGATCAAGTTTGAAAGTAGTGATTAATAAGTTTTGTTTAAGTTTTTGTTTTGTAAGTCTTCTCTTGGTCTTACCATAGTGTTGAAAGGGCTCAATCATGCATATGTATTCATATTAAGTTTTGCATATAGGATGCATATTCAAGAGGTGTTGTACGTGATTGATGTGTGTAAAAATCCTCTTGATGTTTGGATGAATGCAAGTATGGTATTGCTTAAGTATGCGTGATGGTTAAGTTAGTAAAGGTGTGATTAAATGAATGAAAGGGGTTGGATTAATATGTTAAGGAAATTTGGTAGAATAGATGAATTGATTGTATTAAGTTAATGAAAATATGTTAAGATGTTTGGTATTTTTTTGTATGTGATAAAATATGTTGGATTGGGTTAAGAATTAAGTTTGGAATTTTTGGACTAAGTTTGGGCAGAAGCTGAAGTTCTTGACCTTTGATTGATCAACCTTAGGCCTCCAGTCAACCGATAATGATGAATTTGTAGTGGAACGTTGGACAACAGGCAAAATTGTAATGGTTATAAATATAAACATTGTTAAACATTAATAGGGTTAACCATATTTGTAGTCTTAAAACGTTTATCAGTTTCTCAATTGAGTGCTATACCTTTGAAACTTTCTATTGAAGCCCTATACCTATGCAAATTAATCAAAGGTAGTCCTTATAGGACTTAATTGAAAAAATTGGGAAAGGTTTAGGATTTGATTGAAAAAATTATGAAAGGCTTAGGATTACAAGTTTTTGGAATAACCCTATTCATAGTCCTAAACTTTCACAATATTTTCAATTAAATTCTAAACCTTTCACAATTTTCTCAATTAAGTCCTATAAGGACTGTCTTTGATTAATCCGCATAATTATAGGACTTCAATAGGAAATTTTAAAGGTATAGAATTCAATTGAAAAATTGATGAAAGTTTTAGGACTAAAAATATGGTTATCCTAACATTAATATAACGGTTATATTAAGGTTTTTGGGTATCAATATGTATTATGATAAGAAAAAACATTGTGAAAGATTTATAAAAGTGTTTTGAACTTTCTTAAGGTTATTTATGAGTTTATGGTGTATGTTTATATGCGTGGTATATATTTTTAGTACTTTGTGAGTATTGTGTGTTACATCTCATACATAAATTTTATGTGAGCCCTTATACACCTCGGTGAATAAAGAGTGACTACTTTTGTAAGGTGTTGTTGTGAGAAAGGTATTTGTGAGAATTAAATTAGTGAAGTATTTGTGTGAGGGTTATTCTTAAGCCATAAAAGAAGAGTGTTGTGAGGTTATCATTTAGCCTTAGAAAAGGGAGTAATAGGTTATTAATTATCCTTAAGGAAGAGTGAAGGTTATCCTTGAGTCTTGAAAAATGATTGTAATACTAACGTTATATTTTTTATTAAAATAACATAAAAATCTCAACAAGTGGTGTTAAGAACTAGAAGTAGGGGCAAGTGGATTGCTATAAAATAGGATAAATTGTTTGTGTCTCTCTTCCTTACTCTTTTAATTTTATGCACTTAATTTTATAGTTTAATTTATTTTTATTGTTTAATTTAATAAATTAGAATTATTGTTCAGCTTCTGCATATAATTAAATTGATAAAAGATTATGTTTTATAACTTAGAATAATTTTTTTAAACACCTAATTCACTTAACTCTTAGGTGCCATATAGGACTTACAATTTGTATCAAAGCCTAGGTCTCACATCAGTATAATTATAATGAATTAGTGAATAATGATTAGGACACTTAATTTAGTAGTACCTCATTTATTTAATGGAGATAATTTATTGGCTTGGAAAATCCAAATTAAGCGTTTTATGAAAGGGAAAGTCTAAATTTATGGTTGAAAGTGGTACAAATACATCAAGTCCCTAAAAAAGTAGTAAATGGGAAATTAGTCTCTAAAAATGAAAAAGAATGGGATGAAAAGGATAAGGAACTAATGTCTTTGACTAGTCAAGCTTTAAAAATTTTACATTGTGCATTAGATAAGAATATTCATGATAAAGTTTCAATGTGTGCCATCACTAATGTTATTTGGGGTAGATTAAAGAACTTGTATAAAGGTATCAATCATGAAGAGGCGTTTGGATCAACTAAGGAATAAATAAAGATGGAGGCTCTTAAAGAAGAATCCAACAGAAGTTTGGTAAAGCAAGAAGAGGTACATTATAGTACTAATACTTATATTGATATGATACCTTCTTATTTTAAATCTCATAGAAATGATGATTCATATGATGTAGAATATACTTATGAAGAATTGTTAGAATTTATAGAATCCTTGGCAAAGAAGAAAAAAAAGTTGCATGATAGGTATAGTAAAACTTCCAATTTACTTGATAAATGTAGATTAGGAAGCTTACAAAAGAAATAGAATCAAAGAATGACATTTGTAAGTCCTATGGCACCCAAGAGGGGGGGTGAATTGGGTATTAAAATTTTTTTTGCAAATTTAAACTGGCAACCTAAATCACTTGAAAGCTAGATGCAATCACTAAACCAATATTCAACCTAAGATGGAATGATAATACAAGTATCAAAATAAATGCAATAGATGGATATAAAAGAAGGATACAAGGGAAATTTAAAGAAGTTCACTTACCCCAAAGATAGGCTACGTCTCCTTTCCAATTACTTGTTGGATGATTATATACTAATCAATCAAACAAGTACAATCTTTTTCAAGGTAAAGAGTAACCTTTACAATCCTGTTCCAAGGGTCAAGAGGAACCCAACAACAACAATCTTATTCTAGGTTAAAGGGAACCTTTCCCAATCAATTTTAAGGCAAAGAGCAGCCTCCACAACTCACAATTCACAAATGAATTCAAATCCCCCAATTACAAGTAACCAAAT
>JAOXYD010024895.1:0-14421 GCA_028565735.1 Pinacopodium congolense | reverse complement strand
TATTAATTCACCTCAAAAGAATACAAGGAAATTCTCTCTGATTTAAGTGGGAAGAGCAAAGCTTTAATGAGCTATATATAGGTCCTTTGGCTTGGAAGTCAAGTTACAATCCGAATTCTAACATAAGATCGTACTAAGATTACGTTCTACCTCTATCAAGATTATATCACGTGGCTAATCAGATAACATCCCCATGTGAATAGCACTCTAACTGATAAGATAGAATTACAACATAATGCAACTAGATAGGAGTTTATATTTGACTAGGACTTTACATCCTTATCCTCGAAGATCTCTACCATCTTCAAATATTCAGTCCCACTGCAACTCTATCTGTCACCACATCATCCAAGATCTCCCATGATCTCTATCCGTAGATGATGTTGTGTGATCTTGCCGAAGCCCACATAGCACACTGGCCTGATTCAATGCTTATCTATAACAAGTCTGTTAGTCGTGGCTATTCATCCGAGTGTGTGGGATAAGTCAATCCCTGTAAGGTTCGAGACTCTACCAAACTTCACACCAAGTCTTATCACACTTGCCCACATTTGACTTAGTGTTCTCGCATGCCTCCTTCATTCGTGTGATCCAACTAACCTTCCCTCAAAGGCACTTCAGGTGTCGAATCTCATCTACCTTGAGATCTTTACCGACGCTTTCTGCATTTCTTGCATACTCGCAAGTTTCTCGGAACGTTGCCTTGTTCTCTCGTCAACATGCTTTCCTCGTACCAACTTACATGCCAAGCATTAGCCAAGGCCCACCAATACTCACATGATCCCGCCGCGTGGACTTAGGGGTCTAATAATAGCCCTCTTCTTGGGTGAAGCCTAAAACCCTTCATTGTCATAAAGTCCTCTTCTTTCTCTTTGCTTGACAAAGTTATGTATAGCCTTGCTCACATGTGCCCATTCTCCTCTCCATGATTACCTTCCATCCCAACCTTTCCGTTTCCTTCCATGACTACTGTCCCTTGTTGTGGTGTAACACCTCTCCTCCTCTGCCAATGCCATTGATTTTTGGTTTCAGTCAACTTTGACTGCAAAGTAGTTGCCTCTGAATTTCTATATCATTTAAAATCAAGTTTTCAGGACAAAGATGAATGCTTTACAACATAAATTTAACGTAATAAAATGTTCTTCACTTGAGATGCAAGAAAAAGCTGTGACTAGAGAAGACAAAATGAAAGGCTTAACAATAAACAACAATAACAAATATGATTTAGGCAAAAAAGGATCTCATTTTCGATTTTGTTATAGTATTTCCTCGTGAGCCAAACATGGAGTTGATTTTGATGGCTTCCATTTTGGTTTTTAATTTTCAGTTCTTTAAATATAAAAATAATAAAATAGTATAAAAATAAAAAGTATTATAATACAATACAGATATCGAAAATCATCACAGAAAAAAATCAACATAAAAATACAAAAATAACAACTAAAAACTAAAACCAACAATAATACCAAATAATCTTTAAGTTAATGAATTTCTTAATTTTAGTTTTTTTTAAAATACATAATAAAAAAGTATTGTATCAACTTTAACATTTATATTTATATTTAGATCAAGTTTTAATATTTTAAAATTTTAATATTTTAAAAGAATTATAATATTTTAAAATTAATAAAAATTTTAATATTTAATAAAATTTTGATTAAAATTTTTAAATGTATTTAAAATATTAACATATAATATTAATATTAATAAAATCGTTAGGATTAGAATAATATTATTTGCTAACCAAAAGCCTTTGTATGTTTGTTTATTAAGTAAGTTTATAAGACAAGTTGGCATCTACAACATATAATAAATGAGAAAACAATAGCTTCTCTTTTTTGTCGTTGAAATTTATGTTGTCTTTTGCCTTTTACTTTTTATCACAATCTCTAGTCTTTTCTCACTATTAGAGAAACTCCATTATAATGTATCTTTCTTCCACTCTATCCTCTCACAGTAGTCTCATCTTTGCGACTTCAACACTAACTTCTTCTAAGTAGCTCTCTCTCTCTCTCTTTCTCTCTGGATAGATTGTAAAAATTAGTTTATTTAATGACTTTTGGGGAATTGGGGTATTAAAGGGAAGAGCTAATGTGGCAGGGAATCTAGAGATGTTCAACGAAATTTGACTAATTTTTTCATCTCTTTCTTTCTTCCTTTCTTTATATTAATAAATATTGCCAATGAATGCAAGGGCTTTTTGTGAGATTTTTCCAATTAATGTACTGTCATTTTTTGGTTTCTTACTTTGTTTATAGGTCTTAGGATGTGTCAGGCATTTCGAATGGTGATTAAAATAGATTTCGATATAACTCACACCTATTTGGCTTGTTTGTGGAGGAAACTATGAGCATGTTATCATTAAATTCTTTGTATTATGTTTACAAGATTTGTTTCCATTGTTTTAACATGCTGCATGTTGAACCAAGGGTTAGTTTCACCTTTGTTTTGATGATGACAAAGGGTTTCTATTAATGTATTTGTAGAGTTTGATGATGACAAAGTATTTGGAGTATATTTGATGGATGAGAAATTAAGTTAGTAGTTAAGTGAAATTTTTAAATCATGGAATTATTTTTTAAATAAATATTATGAAAATTGAAGTTGTATGAATTGATTAAGTATGTAGATAAAGTGAATGAAATTGTTTAGATTACTGTGTCAAGGGAAGTTGGTAAACTAGATGAATTAATTGTATTAATTTTGTATAATTGTGTAAAATGTGTTAAGATTTGATTATTATTGTTTTGTTTATGTTAAAGTATGTTGAATTGGATTAAGAATTGAATGAAATTGATTTTTCATGGATTGACTAATGTTTGTATAAAGTTTGGAAGCTAGATTGTTGCATAAGCTCAGTTGAGCTGTAAAATATGTACAATTAAGTTGGGAAAGGAAGTAAGTATACTTATAGAGATCCAAATGTTATAAACTTTTGCATTCCGTTAGAACAATATGTCAAGAAGATACCCTCCAAATTTCACTTCAATTGGAAGAAGAATGAAGAAGATATAATGAAAACATTAAGTGGTGTTATGAGCTGTTAACACAGGCATCGGTCGATCGAATGAGTTTGTTTAGGACATTGGTCGACTAAAAAAAGAAAAATTTTACATAATCAGGTGATAGTTAGACTGAATGAGACCATAGGTCGACCGAATGAGACCATCGGTCAATCGAATGGCCATAGGTTAATCGAAAGAGGTCATTCGTTCGACTGAACATGATGAAAACGCAATGGTAAGTTAGCAACGAACAGATTGTGCAACCGATATGTTATTTATTGACTATGAACATTGGGAAATCGCTATTTTAGATTATTAATAGTATAAATAGGTATGTTAGTGTTGTTTATCAATCCAAGAAGCATATAAAGTGTTTATAAATTATTGTTGAGTGCTCTTGAGTGTATATGAACTATTGGTAAAGTTATGGTTAGATTTTTTGTGGGGTTATTCTTGAGCCTTAAAAAAAAGAGTGGTAGATTCTCCTTTAGCCTTAGAAAAGGGAGTATTGTGAGGTTATTCCTAAGCTTTAGAAAAGGGAGAGTGAAAGGTTATTCTTGAGCCTTTAAAAAGGATTTTACTTGTGTATTCTTATTGAAGTGGAATAAAAACAAAATCTCAATAGTGGTGTTGAGGACTAGATGTAGGGCAAGTGGATTGCGCTGAACTAGAATAAATCATTTGTGTCTCTTCTTCCATATCTTTTTTATTTTTATGCATTTAATTTAATTGTTTAACTTATTATTATTATTTAATTTTTGCAATTAAATTATTGCTTAGCTTCCACAGTTAATTGAAATTAACAATAAAACTTAGGTTGATAATATTGAAAAGAATTTTTAAGAACTTAATTCAACCCCCTTTTAGGTGTCATATAGGCCCAACACTACACATACTTCATCTTCTATTTAGATTCCAAAAGATTTGAATATATGAAATTAACTTGAAATTAGCATAAAGATTTGTGAACTCAATATGTAAAAAGGCCAAGAGGTTGTGTTCATCTATAGTGGTTTCATTTGTGCCATGATCCATGCTACTTTGTCCATTAAAAATTGTTATATTAGCTTATAATATTATTTTTGTAGTGTTTTAATGATTGCTACTGTAGAGGTTTATTAGAATGTTAGGACAAGAAAGTAGGGTTAGTTCTTGATTCTTACTCACCAAAACTAATGAAGTCTATAATGATCCTTTACAACACTCTCAGGGTAATACATATTGTAGAAACGTTAATCCTATTGGTAAGAAAAAATATTCATATTTTTCAAACTAGAACATACAATTTGTTGCCACTTGATCATCATTTGGAGGTGTTAGGAGATGTTACAATAAATGGAAATATACTGCAGAAGCATTGACCATGGATTATGATAAAGGGGCAGGCATTAAGGTCACTAATAGAATTTCACTTTATTATCTTTATGTATGTTGGTTTTTTTGCTTTATGTCTATTGAATCAAGAGAAGTTTCAACTCTTAATTTTGATGATATCAAAACATAATTTTTACTAACGATTTAATTTTGGTGAAGATTTGAGAGATAAATACATTTGAAAGAAAAATACAAGTGAAAAGTTTGACCTTGAAGACCTATTTTACGAAAAATGGAAGATAAAATACTTTGGAGCTTCAAGAATATTAGTTAGGTACTTTTGAACTTAATTGTAATATGGCTCAAATTGCATACATTAGTGCATAAAGTTTTTAAAGTGTATAAAATTTTCATTAGATATGGCAAATTGTTATGATTGAGTCAATTAATATTATTCTGTATTCATCAGTCTTAACAATGTTTTTGAAATATGTATGAAACATTTTAAAATTCAAAATAATGGTTTTGAAGTGTTGATAAGTTGTTTGAAAAGAAAAGTTTAAAAAATGGGATTTAGTTGTTACAAACCAAGGAATTTTTGTAACGTTTCAATTTAATTGATAAGTGTTGGTGTCCAAAATCACTTTGGTGATCATTTAAAACTTTTTTGGAGTTGCATTTGGTGTTTGGAAAATATTTAGAGGATTTTGAAATACGTTTGAGTCATTTTTATGTTTTATTGGGAGCATAATGGTCATTTACAACGACTAAGCATAGTGCACAATGATGCCATTGTAGTCTCAAATATCTTTAATTATGGTTTACAAAGATGACTTCAATAATGCCATTGTAATCATAAGTTGTTTATAGAAGATAAATGGCGAGGTAGAATGACGTCATTGTAAGATGAAGGTATCGCTGTTGTAGTCAATGAAGATGTAATGACTAGATGAGAAATTTGTGTCAAATTACTTTTTATCTTCTTTAAATGGCTATTAAGGACACCTAATTGTATTTTAAGCTTGTAAACACTTCAAATAAGGTCACTAAAAGTTGTTGAACAATTCTTTGAGGTTTTAACGAGTTTTTAAACATTAAAATGAAAGAAGGTCCTTTAGGTTAAGTTTTTGGGCTACCATTGTTCAATCTAAGTTTTTGGGCAAAGTTTTGTGTTGTTAATCTGAAAAAAGGTGTTTCAAAGCTTTGAAGAAGTGCATCATTCATATGTTTCTTCTTGTTAAGCTTTTTGAGTGCTTAGATTACAAATTTTCTATTAGAACACCTTTGAGGTGTAACTGTACTTATAAAAGAGGTTGTTTAATTTTACTAAGTTATGATTGATTTTATAGGCTCCTCTTTTTATTGAGAAAGATTGGTTAAGGATTCCTCTTCCCCTTCTAAGAGAATATTAGGATTGTAAAGTGTTCTTCACCTAAAGAAGAAGTTTTACTTGATTTTTAAGTATTTTGATAAAAATGATTACCTAAATTAGAAGACTGGGATGAGAAGCTTTCTAATGACTAATAAATTAAAATTATGGACAATAGTCTCATAAGAAGCCTCTACTCCCACAAAAATTTTAGGAAATCAAAAGATACAAAATTTTAAGGATGAGTGAGATAGGCATAATGAAAAGTCAGTATCTTTAAATAATAAAGTTATGCTTATCCTATATATGCCTTAGGTAGAAATGAAATTAATGGAGTATATATGTATGAAAACCCTAGAAGTGTTATATGAAGGAAAAAAACCAAGCTAAGAAAAGTAAGAGTAGTATGTTAACTCATCAATTAGAACTTTTTTACAAGATGTATGATGAAAATATATCCTCTAGGGTTATGAAAATTATAAATTCTTTTAATGGTGCATGTAAGGTCTACACTAATGTTGAATATGTGAGAAAGATACTTCGATCTTTACCAAAATGTGGAAAGCCAAAGTGATGGCCATCCACGAAGCTAAAAGAGGCACAATAGTAGGAGACATTCAAAGGAAGAAGAACATGGCATTCAAGCTAATAAGGGAGGTTTATAGGGTGATGAAGCCTCCAAAAGTTGAAGTGATGATTAGGACATGGCTTTACTTATAAGAAGTTTCAAAAAGTTTTTAAAGAAAAAGATACCAACACAAGGAAGGGACTCAAGCAACATGAGGAAGGGACTTAAGAGAAGCTTATTCTAATTATAAAAATAAAATAACCATTATAGCATGCCATATAAGGTCACAATGCCCTCTCCTAAAAAAAAATGAAAAAAAGGAGAAAAAAGAAAAAAAAAAGAAAAAGAAGGCCTTAAAAGTTACCACATGTGATGAAGATGATGTGCCATTTGATACACTTTTTAGGCATGGTTTCATAGTTAAAATCCTAGGTTTAAGAGGTATTCCACGTAAATTTGATGCTTAACTAATTAAATGTTTACTAAGAAATTTCTTATGATGATTTTGGTGAACATGTATGTTTTTTTTGGTCTTAGAAAGCAATTTCATAAATATTTGAAGTTGGATGGGTTGTGAATTCAAAATTATGACGAGAAGCATCAAGTTAGTGAATTATAAACCCTAGATCTCGACCATGGAACAAGCCATGGAAATTTCTAAAGGAAAGCACCAAAGGAGAAAATAATCAAGAGGTGTGATAGCCAAGGTCATAATTGTGACCCAAGCAATGAGTTTAATTGGCCAAATTCTTTGGCCAATTCCACGACCATGGCCTTAACCATGGGACTATTATGCCTAACTTTTATTTAAGGACAAACTTAGGTCTTTTTCAAACTTTTGAATCTTTGATTACTTAGAGCTGCCACTAAGAGATTAATGGGGATTTCTTAGCCATCTTTATTATATTTTTTAGCAAATTGAAGGAGAAGATTGGATCCAGCATCTTTCACAGAGCATTTAAGGAGTCAAGTATCAGGAGAATGAGCTTTTAATTCCCTTATTATTTCATGATTGTTGTTGTTTTTTTAATGATGTTTAGGAACTAAATTCATGTAGGATTGTTGCATTGGTATAGTTGATCTAAATTATTAAAATTAATTATTAAATTTAAGCAATTTAAGCATATACTTTCTTAAGACAAATTTAAGACCAACTATTCGATAAGTATATTGGTCAACAAATAATAAAGTGTAGTATTTTAGATCCGAATTATCATTCCTATAAGAAGTCAAATCACAAGTACTAGTTCACTCGAATTACATCTATCTAGATAGTTTAAATTGATTAAATTAACTTATTAAAACTACCAAATTAACTTAAACATTCCAAGTTATGCATGAAGACTAAAAGGTGCTTAAGGATTGCCAAAATAGATTGGTTTAGCTAAGGCTTTAGCTTTTAATGATCTAAATAAGTTAATTAAAGGCTGTGAGGCTTGACTTAGGGAATCTTCGCTAATTCAAGAAAATACTATGGTTAAGATAATGTCTTTTCTTTATTTATCCTAAATTGAAGCTTGATCATTCATCAATATCAGGAAATGGGCTTAAAGCTTAAGAAATCTATCCTAAAAATTCCTTAGTTCTATATTAAAACCTTCATGATTAATCAAAGTTTAGTCATGCATTGATTTAAACCATGTTTTTTAATGAATTATCTAATAATTTAGGTAGATTTCTCATATCCTAAAGTTATTTATAACTTTATTCTTAGAGATTAAGTTAGAAGAAGCTTTAAGCACTTCAGTTAAACAAAAGATAGCCCACAATCATGCATAAAAATTTATTCTGACCATTTACTAGCCTTATCTTAACTAAAAATCTGATTATCCACTCATTTGAATTAAAGAACACATCATATGCAACTTAAACATCATACCTTTAATTATGTTAAATAGATAGTGGATTACAAAGTATAAATGAGTTAAGAAAGCACCCAAAAAATGCTCTAAACACATTTATAGATTTGAATAAGATGTTTAAGCTAAAAAACAAGCTATAATCTCTAATAAAAGATCTAAAAATTGAAGAACACAAGAAAATAACCCTAGAAATTGAAAGAATATGAGAATCTAATCTAAAGTGACGTCTCTCTCTCTCTCTCTCTCTCTCTTTCTCTCTCTTCATGGCTTATGGAGATCCATTTATATGTCCTCTACAAGCAGTTGCAAGTTGGAGACGAAATGATCAGAAATCTAGTTGGAGATTTACGACTGAGTTGACATAAAATGACATCATTTAGATACTCGCGTTTAACTATAAAAGCTGACTTGAATGGTGGGATGGAGGAATTAAACGGTGCTCTGTAATCACCCTATGTTTAAGTCCAGATTTGCTCAAAACTTCATATTTTTCACAAATTTTTTTCTCTTTTGGGGATTAATATGCAATTTAAACAATTTTAATTATAAATTAAATAATTAAACATCAAAACAGGGGTAATTATGCATCAAATAACTATGAAAATACTATAAAATTAAATCCTATCAATTCCCCCTAACCTTAAGCATTTTTTTGTCCTCAAGAAAATAAATCAATTACCAAATTCAAAACAACATATAATCATTGAAAAGAGCTCCTTGGTCATTTAATGAAAATGAATCATTGCGATGTTATATAATCAATTAATTAAGTCAAGTCACAATTGAAATTAAGTCACATCATGATTCTTAAAATTTAACTTAAGTCACAAAACTTAATTTTAAATGTAGAATTGATGTAAGTAAAGGAAAATGCATCATCATTTAAACAATTCCACATCGTTTATTCATTAAGCATAAAACATCATCATAAATGGGATATTTTAAGGCTTGGTTGAGAAGTAATTTAATCTTTTTACATGAAGATTAATACTTTTCATGAACACCACTAGTTACTCAAATAAGTCACCTAACATCAATAGGTTGCTAACACAACTCTTTAACTTTGACTAATTGGTTCAAAACCAGTGGAGTAAATGAAAACTTGATCACCTTTTCACTTTTTGAAATGCGTTGTTGCATGTTTTTGAATTTAACTTAAGCAAGATGATGGAAAAGGTAAAAATAAATCACAATTCACTTTGGAAATATGCATTTTATATATAGAACATCATGATGATCATTAGGTATTCACTATCCAAAACATAAATCAATTTAAAAGTCATTTGATCATTAACTTCCATAATCAAATATATAATTGTTAGATTGGTTTAATTCTCAATAATCTCAAATAAATTAATAAATTAACATGTGGCAAATTCAATTCAAAACCAATAATATAGCAATGTACTAGTCAACAAGTAATAAAGTAGAGCATTTTTATGACTCCAAAATGTTGAACTCACAGGGAAAGTGCAACTACTAGGGCAATCAGATTTTAATTATCTAGAGAGGGTTTAGAATACTAAATATAAAAGGTGGGGATAGACTGACTAAAAAGAACCTAAAAACTTCCAACTTTGCAATTGAATTCCAAATTGAATTAAAGATTACCAAATTAATTACCTAGCTAAGGATTAGGCTTCAAATAACTTAATTGGGTTATGGAATGAATTGGAATGTTTAATCTAGGATCTTCATTGAATCACTATGGTTAAGTCAATTCCATTTCTCTAACTATCCTAAATTTAAGTTTGGTCATTAATTCAATTAATAGGCATTAGGCTTAAAGTTCAAGAATTCCTAATCTTAAATTACATATTCAAGGATAGTACTCTCATGATTAACCAAAGTAGATTTCTTGAATTCTTGATTAAAACTATTTTGTTTACTGAATTTTTCAATGATTAAAGTAGATAACTATTAGATCTTTAACTATTTTTAATCTCATCTTAAGTAGCCAACTCAAAACAAGTATTAAGATCTCACATAAACAAAGATTAACACCCAAACATGTGGTAAAAACTCAAATAATCCATTCAAAACCTGACCTTAGCTAGAAAACAAGTTAACCATGTATATATAGCAAGAAATAATTAGATTTAATCAAAACAACCATGTTTTTTCATATATATGAACAAAGGAGTATGAAACAAGAGATCAAGTATCTAGCAAGAACCAAATGATGATACAAAAGGGTAGACAGCTTCTAATAATGTCTATAAAGCTTGAATCCTTAAAACAACTTGAATATCAAGTACAAGAGCTAGAAAGGAAAAAGAAAAGAGAAAAACTAACTAGATATGTTGATTTCCCTACTTTTTTTTATGTTCAGTCTTTTGAATTGATCTCCAGATCTCCTTATATATGTCTACTATAGGATAGAGGAAAGTGGAGCAAGTTGTAGTAAGTGGAGAGGTGAGATCCAACTAGTTTTTATGTGACAGGAAGTAAAATGATGCTTCAAGAGCAGTCAAATGGAATTGTAATACCCCTACCATTTGACTCCCAAATTAGAATCAAAATGTCACTCCTTTATAGTAAAATCACGGTACATCTAGGCCAACATTTAACTTTGTTCTTAGTTATTTACTGCAATTTTCAAAATTTCTTCAAGTTTAAGGCTCCAATCTATAAGTTAACAATTCTAGAAAATAATTAAACACTTAAACACTAATTTAGGAGTAAATGTGCTTGAAATTACACTGGAAACAATATAAATCAAGAACTTATCAATAATATCTTAATTTGTAAAAATAATCAAAATCAAAAGGAAAAATGTTCAATGATATATATCAAAATGAAAAAATCTTTTAACACATGATATAATATCATGAAAAAGATGAAAAATATGATGAAATATAGAACAAGAAACATAAGTGTATTAGATTATCACTCTACCGCATTTAAATTAAACATTGTCTCCAATATTCATAAAATCAATAAGAAAGCACAATAATGGGAGAAAAGGGAATAAAAAACTAATAGCACCATATTTATACATATTTAAGCTTGTTTTTGTAGTAATTATCCAATGTTTAAGGGATATTTTCATATGAATTAGGTATAAATTTGGTTTATTTATAAAAAAGATGCTATTAAAGTTGTTTTGAATGATTTTTTGTCTTTTATATACTATTTTGATCATTTTAAGGAACTTTTAGAACTATAAGAGGTGTGAAATCAATGGAAGAACTTAGAGTATCATGTTGTAAAGCTCTACACCAATTTTTATAAGTTATATGACAAGCTATAAAGGATATATCAAGAGAAGAACAAGATAAGCTACAATAAACATGGGTTTTGATATGGGTAAATTTGATGATGCATTAGGCACACTTAAGCTCCAATAAGCATTAGTTTTGATATGGGAAAATTTGATGATGTATTAGGCACACTTCATGAGCTCAAATTTGTATGAAATTTTATAAGGTGCAAGATCATCATGGAAGGAACCTTCATATCCAGTTTCATAGCTATTAGAGGTGTATAGAATGAGTTGGAGTAGTAAAAGAAAATAAAGGTAGAAGTTGTTAGGATACTCATGACCTGGGCTAGGACCCATATGCCCTTGATATCCTTGTAGAGGATATCATGGGGTAAGACCTACAACCATGTGTCCAGGCTATGGGTCCTATATGGAGAACTTTTTAAAAAACCACCCTTATAGGGTTATTTTTGAAAACTCTCTTGCCTCCAAACACTATAGGGACCACCATGAAAGGGTTTTGAGGTCTTAGACCATCTCCAAAGGATCTATACTCAATTTTAAAGGAAAAGAAAGATTCCAAACACAATAATTTAGGATTCAAGACAAGGAATTCACATCAATCATCATTGGGGAGTCAAGGAGCAAGATTAAATCAACATGAGCCTTTCTTGCTATTTCTCTTAGTTAATTGTCTTTGTGATTCAAACTATGATTAGGAACTAACTTTTCATTAGGATTTAGGTTTTTATGAATCCTATGATGCTTTATTTATTGTTTTTTCTTGATTTAACGTTGAATTTTCATATTTGATATTAGGATTGTTTATGGATTTTAACAACATTGTTTATTAAAAGTTATGCAAACCAAAATGTCGATTTCAATGTTTTGATTTATATATGTTTGATTGAGAGCTCATTGCATATGTTTGATTGAAAGATTAGATCATTTCATACTTAGAATCACTCCATAAATAATACATCTTACATGGAGACCTAGAGATAGGTTTACATAAGATGTTTGGGTTAGGTGTGAGCGTAACAAAAAACTAGGTTCCATATAACGGGATAACACATTCAATCAATAGAGAGGGATAGAGAGAACTTTAACCTAATTTTTTTGACTTGAATAGGATTACATAACTCAAGAGAGAGTTTGATTTACATTAAGGATTCTACAGTCTAATAAATCTATAAATTTAAGTTAAATCAAGATAAATGATGATTACATACACATCATAGAGGGGTTAATCAATTGAATCCTAACTTCATCATTAGTGTTATCTTTTGTGATTTTGGTTAAGCAATTTAGTTTTATTTGTTCATTATATTTTCATTATCAAATAAATCAATCTCTTTGAATATTTTTAAGCCTGATAGTTTAGATAAACATTCACTAGTAATAGTGCTCCCTTTGGATTCAACCCTAGACTTACCTTAGCTATATTGCATTGTGATAGGTGCACTTTCCTAATTGTTTGTTACACGTATAAAAAAAACCTAGATAATACTGATGATATTGCTTTGAGATCTATTGAGGTGAAAATTGAACATTGATCCTTGATTACAGCAACTAAAAACGATAAAGAAAAAAGATGAAAATATTAGGGATAACATAGACAAAAGCCACGGTCCATATATATATATATATATATTCAAAGTATATCGAGGAGCCAAAATAAAGAGAAATAACCAAAATACAACTGAAGATGTCAAAAGGAAAAACGTTCAAAAAGCAAACACACTAAATAAAAGCAAACAAAGTAGCAAGCCATTAACAAAAAACAAAAAGAAGCATAATGCCAAAGTCATCTAGCTATTGATACCTTTATCTCAAGAGAGAACATAGTCCTACGTGATATTTATCTAACTTTGAACATGATCAACTCAATCTTTAACATTAGCTAGATCAAAATCAACTCGATCTCGTATAGCTACTGTATCAGAATGAACCTGAGCATCTATATCACACAATCTATGCTCCAATCGCAGAAGAATATTAGTGTTTTCTTGAGGAGGTGGAGTAGAGGAAGGCACATAAGTAGGATCAGCTGGTGGTGGGTGATGAATACGTGGAGTGGCTTTAGATAAAGCCTCACTTGTACCCTCATTAAGAGCTACCGCAAGTGTAAGTGCATCAATGTCATCTACTCTCTTACCAGCTTGTAGTGGTCTCTGAATAGTGTTGCGACAAGCATCACTGACATGAAATATTTACATAGCTTTAGTGTGGAATAGGTAATGATGGAAGCATGTTGAGTGCTCAGCTGTGAAACCAAACTACTAGTTTTACGCTCAAAACTACAAGTATACGGGTCATAACTTGTAGTAAAGAATGGTGATAAGATTGAAATTTATTAAATTTTCATATGCTTTTAAATGCTATTTCAATCTTATTTCATTGTTTAAATACTGAATTTGTGTTATATTTTATTTAATGACGGATTTATTTCTTTAACACAAATTTTGAATCAAAATATGAAGAATTTAAAGTAATTAGAGCAAAAGCCAAAAATTGTATTAATTTGATTAAAAAAAGAAGAAAAAAAAGAAAAAAAAGAAAAATCTGGTTAAAACGGTGAGCATAGGATTAATTCGGAGAGGCGGAAAACACAAAGGAAGAGGGCTGATTTAATTGGATTTATGCACAAAAACCTAGGTATAAAAGGTGTGGCTTGCAAGGGAGTGAGGGGCGGTCTGGTGTTTTAGACAGATGGACATATGAGGCTGTGACTTGGAGCTGCTTCGGCTGGAGAGTGGGCGGCTGCTGGTGACGAGTGGGGAGCAGCTTGGAGTTGCTACACGTGTGAAGGCAGCTGCAGTTGAGGACGGGACGCGTGTTGGAGCTCTTGACGAGTCTTGCTGCACCAAGGGACGAACAAACCAGCTGGAGACGCACCAGCACTAGACCAAGGACCACACCAGACGCTATGCAGGAGACTCGCATGGACCAGCTTGGGGACGCACTATATGGACGGCACTTGAGTTTTATTTCAATTTAAATACTGTTCCATATGAATTTTAATACAGAAATTTGCATGTCTAGTTTTCTTTTATTTGTTATTTCAATTTTCATCTACTGTTTAAAATTTTATTTTT
>JAOXYD010024876.1:0-14423 GCA_028565735.1 Pinacopodium congolense | reverse complement strand
AGATATTCCCGGAATTTCAATTCCATTAAATATCAGAAACCTTGATTGAATCAAAGGAACGAAATAGGAAGACCGGATGACTAAGTTGAACCTATGAGTCCTAACTCTAATACCAATTGTTAATCCTAATGGCATCTAAAAGGGGGTGAATTGGGTGATTAAAATTCTAAACTTAACATTTGAACCAATTTATAAAGAATGAAATCTATAACCATAATTCAAACTAGATGATGATCATAATCATGATGCTAATTCAAATTCAATGCGATATAAATTTAACCATACAGTCAAGTATAAAAGCATAAGCACAATCCATCAAATATCAATATGTAAAAAGTTAAGGTAGGAGAGGATATACAAATTAGTTTTTATAATGGCTAAGCAAAAATGTTTTGCCTATGTCCACTCTCTAACTACTTATTGGAAATTTCACTATAATCAATCTCCTTTAGAACGAAGAGGAACCTTAACAAATCCAAATCTTGTTTTATAAAGATGAAGGGTTAACTTTTACAATCTTACTTAAGAGTAACCCACAAAATCTTACTTTCAAGGGTAAAGAAGAATCCACAAGATCTTTTTTAAAGGGTGGAAAGCAATCCAACAAAATCTTTATTACAAAAGGGTGGACAGTAACCCTTAACCAATAAACTTAAAATCAACCCAAATAACTAAGCCCTAACTTAACTTAAGCCAAGATGAAGTTCAAAAATACAATCTCTATATCTTGCTTAATAGAAATAATACTCAAAGACACACAAAAAATGAATGCAACCTTTAAAACTACACACTTTCTCTCAAGTTCTTTCAACTTGAAAACTTATTTTAAATCATCTCAAGAACCCCAAAATTTGCATAATCTTTTCAAGACTCATTAAGTATTTATAGCTTTACTAAGCTTAAAATCTTGTTAGAAAACCATTCTAACCTTTGCATAAAGCCAAAATGTTACTAGGCACATAAAACTAGCGATTATTACTAACTGTCAAACATAATAACAATGTTGTTTTGGGATGCTATTGTACTTTTAAACGAATCTACCAATTCACTTGGACTAAAACAGCACCATTTTATGACATCGTTTTAAACTGCTATACTTGAAAACTGTCACAACATCTTTAAAGTAATTTTATACACTAAGATTTTTTTAATTGAAATCAAAAGTGAAATATGCCTTAGCCTATGGAAATTTGTGCAATTTATCAAAATTTTCAAAATTTCCAATTCTTTTTTAAGTTTTCCAAACCTTTTCATACTTCTTAAAATATTCTAAAACATCAAGAGAGTTTTCATTAAAAAATATTAGCCCTAATGGCATCTAAGAGGGGAGTTAATTAGGTGTTTAAAAAATTTTCTAAGACCACCTTAATTGATTTTTCCAAAATATTAAGTCTGTTAACCACAATTCAACTTAAATATGATGAAATGACAATTTAATACAAATAATTCAAAAATAACACAATAATTTTCATATATGTATAGAGTGTAGGGAAGAGATGGCAAAAAGAATTTTTATAATGAATTGGCAAAATAAACCTTTGCGTACTACTCCTTGTTAGGTATTTCACTATATCAAAAAAATATTCCTCAGGATTAAGAAGAACTTTTACAATAATCTTCTTTATATGGTTTGTAGAGCAACCATTATAAGTCTTCTTTCTAGAGTGAAGAGTGATAATGGGATGATTATTCACTTTTATTGACATATTATTATTTAATTTTTATCATTTTCAAATTGATCTATTCTCCTAATGAGTCATTTTATGAAGTATTTGATCAATATGCATTTTGAGGCTCAAGTCTGTGAAAAAGAGCAATTTTGAAGATTTTCCAAAAGCACAACATAGGTAAACAACAAGGCGATTATGAACCTTATAAAGAGCATCATTTTGGTAACATAAAAAGTCAATGCAACCATGTCCCATCATAATGGTGTCATTGTTATGGACCTCAAGTGCTATTGTGATCTCTATAACCCAAGGATAAAAAGGGAATTATGAGCTTAACTAGCCAAAATCCTTCTTAAACAATAGTAATTAGGGTTTCCTAAGCTTAATAGTAGGGGGGATATAAAAGAAATAAGATGAAAATTTGAGAGGGAGTTATTTTGGGGAGCTTCCAGCAAATCTCCTTATGGGGTTAAATGTCATGAAAGCCACGAATGGTTAGAGAACATGAAGACAAGAAGAGACACTAATTGAGTTGTTCTTTAAGGAGGACGATTGGCTTGGATGACTAAAAGCTAGAAGTCTTAAAGATAAGAAGATATCATTTTTATGAGTTTTCTAGATCTCTACTTCTTAACGTTGTGTTCATTTTAATGAATATGCATATTCATTATCTAGATAAATCTAGATAGGAATCTTTTGGCTTTAATTATATGGGAATGACTCTTTATTTTTAATTTAAGAAATTTGTTTTCAAGTAAATTATCTATGTTTATTGTATAAGTAGATTTTACTTTTTAGTAAATTATCTATGTTTTTATGCATGATTAGATTTTACTATTAGAGAAAATATTCCGTTCATGTTAGGTAAATTATTTTAATAGATGAAAAATATAAAAAAATTTCAAATCTAGATAACATTACTCAATTAAGTGTATATTCTTATCAACACAACTGTATTTGATCAATTTAGTAAATTATTGTAGTAATTTAGTTTGAATTTTAGTATTTAATTTTATAATTAATTATTTTTTAGCTTAAATAATACTTCAACAGGTCAGACTAGTACTTTTTATATTCTTTGTAGATATGATACTTGACTCTCTAATAAGTTACAAGAATGATAGATGAACTTGTCTAAAGTTGAGAGGTATGGAAGTATGTTATTTTAAAATTAAATCTTCACACAATCAAGTTTTAGCACCGTTGTTGGGGATTATTAATTATACTTGGAGACCTTAGGATTATTACTTTAAACACTTTTACTTTATTGTTTTGTTTATTTTATTGTATTTTCTTTAAAGATTTTATTTGAATACCTAGTTGTTTTTCTGTTATCATAGGTAATCAAACAAGTGGTCAATATATGAACGTTAGACGAAATCAAAAAGCCACAAGGAGAATTTAATATTAAGGTTGACAACACAATTGGAGAAAATGGTTAACCACATCAGTAGTTTGATTTAGTCAATTAAAGTAGCTTTGGGAAGAGATGAAAACTAGATGGCTTACCACCACACTTAAAACAATCATTATAAGACAGAGTGGACGTATCATCCCAACTTCATATAGAGTGATAAAGTATGATCAATGCCATTCTCGTTGGATTACTATGGTCAACAAGAAGAGAAGTCTAGGTCAGAAGAGTTATTTATCAATACAATGTCAACATTATAATATCGATTTGAATGCATTGAGAAAGTTCAAAGAAACCAAAAAGTCTCTCTCTATCACTTGGAGTTGCAAATTGGGCAGCTTGTGGGGTTAGTCACATAACAATAATAAGAAAGCATCATAATAGTACTGAGAGTAATCTTTGGGAGTATATACACATAGATATTTACAAAGTGGAATGGAGTTATAAATTGAACTGAATGGATATAAGGTTGAGGGTGATGGTAGCAAGACTAATTTTAGGGAGTAAACAAAAGATTTTTCATCTCATATTCCATATCCTATAAAATCGATGGAAGAGCACATGGATATTTATATTACCCTATTATTGAGAAGGGAGTGAATATTATGATCCATTCTAGCTGTTCATTTAGAAAAGGAGGCGAAGTGAGACAAGAATTCCAATATTAGTAGAACTATTATCCCTTTTAAGGCTAATATATCTGTGGTAAGCCAGTATGAATATGAAGATATTTCCTAGAGCTACGAGGGTAAGCAAAGTAAGAAGATTCTCTAGCATTAGTGTCTAGCTAAAAGACATTAATAAAGCACTTGTTGGGAGACAACCCAACCTATTTATCCTTCTCCTTTATTTTTTATTATTTTATTTCTCTTTATTTTCTTTATCATTTTAGTTTTACGTATTTTCCCCCCTTTTCATGTTGTAATGAAATTGTTACAATATAACAAAAGGATAAGAATATTTGGGGCTTTATATCCCATTCAAGAAGATAAGAGTACTCAAAAGTCAGAACCTTAATGGTAAACAACAACAATGTCATTATTATCTATAGAGAGTGCAGTTGTGGTGATGGGAATATCTATAAGCTAAATAGCCTACAAAAGTGGCATCATTGCTACCAAAGTAAGGCACCATTGAGGTAAGATTACTAGATAGTAGACTGTTGTCATTATAGTATATGTATGATGTCATTGTGGCAAGGAAGAATGTGTGTTACTTAGAATGTTGTTGAGCCTCTACATAATGTCGTTTAGATATCTAAAAGTTTGAAGAACAGTGGCATATAATAATGATGCCATTGTGGTCTAAGGTTAAGCACCGTTATGGTCTATAATGCAATATATATATATTGCTGCTTTGGGAAGACACAAATCCCTAAAAACAAATGCCCTTCATCGTTCTTCTTCCTCTCCTCCCCTGCTCGTTGCACCACCTGTAGCTCCTCCCTTTTATTCATACTTCCCACCTACTCTACTCCTTTCTCTCCTTCTCACTTCATTAGCCTCGTCCTTTTCCTTTTCCTTATGTTAGCTAATTACTTGTCCTCCTTTCCTATTTCCTTCACTAGTTCAGTGTCACTCCCTCTATTCATACTTGTCATGCTTGCCTATTTCCTTCACTAGCCTATTGTCACTCCCTCTGTTCGATGTGTTCTACTAGTTATTCCTCAGATTTTGTAGTTGGTTTTGGTAGTGTTGAATTCAACATACTCTATAAAAATAGGTTATGCCATTTTTTAGGGCATATTTTAGTAATTTTAGGCTCTTCATTGGCAACATATTTTTATGCCCATAAGGGAATATTCTACCAATATTAATAGAATATTTCAATGATTTCAAAAAATATTTTGGCAAATTTCCTAACATATTCTAAAAATTTTATAGAATTTTTTAACATGTTAAAAGGTGAGTCATCCTCTTTATGAAAGGACGTAGCATTTGATGCCTCCAAGTTTATTTCGGTTGAAAATGAGGAATGGTTTGAGACTTCATAAATCAATTTTATCGTGATGTAAGGCATGGTAGCACCTAAGTTAGAGTCAAAATTTAACATCACCAGTGCACTCTAAACTCTTGGGTAGGACTGGATTCTACATTTAGATGAACCATATAATTTGACACTAATTCAAGAGTTCTTCACTAATATTGAGGACAAGATCGATGACAATACTATTGAGATCTGATCTTATGTGCAAGGCACATCCATTCACCTTACTCATAAATACTTATATTATTTTTTTGGGTGTACTAGATAATAGTCCAATGTTTGAGCCTAAGAGAGACATGGATTTTATGCTCGATTGCATCATTTCTAACTTAAATTTCATAAAGATGAGGCATAATGTAGTATTGGTCTCCCTTAGGCTATATTAGATAAGTTTTTCCCACGTCTAAACTTAAAGCTCAGGAGTACATCATTGTGGTCATACTAAATGTTAATGTTCAGCCCTAATTCAATGATCTCAATAAGGTATGATTAAGTAACTTGTATATTTTATGCCACATGAATTTTTGTTTAGGATTATTATTTAGTCTACCTTTGGCTAGGTTTATCATTCCTCACTTGAGGAATGTTATAAGATATAATCAGAAGGATAAGCCAATTTGCTTCTCAAGATTGATTACAAGGATCATAGCATCAATTTTGGAGAGCAGATACTCGTACTACTTTAGCGAGCATCACTATCTCATCCTTGAAGATTTGGAAGTACAAGAGCATTTAAGGCCTCTGACATAATCTTAGCGAGGATCCTTTACAAAATGGTGAGCACTTAGATGAACTGAGTGCTCAAAAACTTAATCCTAAGGAGAATGATGACATATCCAAACCTATATAGACCATCGAACCTAATCCTATGAGTTCACATTCTTCATCGAGTGTTAGTTCATGGCTCTAGCCTCCTTCTCATAGGTATCTTTGTCCATAATTCATTTGCTATTTTTAGACTTGTAGAGTTTACTTAAACATCAAGAGTAATATATAGATCAAATTTAGGAGTATATACAATCACTTGGTCATGATCGAAGCTCCCAATAATGATCATTATCACACTTTTTAATGAAGTTATCTTTTATTTTTTTTATGTTATTTTGTTTTTTATCTCTTGGACTTATCTAGATCATGTCACTTATTTTATGTTTTAGCATTCACCAATCAATTGTACATCCAAATCAGTATTTTTTTTAATGAAATTTTCATTTTGGTACTTCTTTGAATGTCTCTCCTGATCAAACACTCTATAAGGAAGCTCATTTATGTCCTTAACCCTTATTTTACGTAAACTTATTTTATTTAAATATTGATGGAAATGCTTATATTAAGTGTAGGGAAGGAATTCTATAAATGCAATATGTTGTTTCAAGCTTATCAATTTTATCATAACTTTCTTAATAGAAAATAATTTGTGGAAAGTTATTTTTCATTGAAAACTTATCGTTGAACATATTCAGTATGATTTTGATTGATTTGTTGATTTAAGATGTTTATGTTATTAATTATAAGTGTTAAAGAATAACAAAAATTTACCTAATGGCTTTGAAGAATGAATACTTGATGAACAATATGATATTTAGTGTGTAAAATGCATATGTCCAAGTAATTGTGACTTCTTTCGAACATTTTTATTATTTTAAAAAATAAAAAATAAAATACAAGAAAAAAATGTTAACAAGTAAACATAATAATTTCATTCCACTAGCTTCATACTAATAGAAAGATTGAAATTAAAGAGTGCTACTAATAACCATTTGCTATAGTGACATAATTATGGATATTCATAACAAGGTATTTACATTTGCATAAAAAGGATAGGTGACTTCTCAAACAGGCCTTTAGTGCTCTTAATAAAATAATTACCTTATTAATAAATAAAAGATTTGAAGGTGTTTGAAAATTAAGTATGTTATTTTGTGTATATTCATTTTATGCATAGAATTGAGTTTTATGATTTGGGTTGAAGTTTGAAAATTTATGAAGTAAATTAAACCCGTTTACAAATCAATTTGAGTAGTTTTTTACATAGCATTTTGATGATCCCTTATGATTTTATGAGTAGTGAAGAATTTTTAATGGTTATGATTGATGAGTTTAGCAATTTTTCCAAAAAAAAAAAAGAATTCTATTTGAGATTGGATGATGGAATGATTTACTTGAGAATAAATAAATGTTTAAGTATAGGGAATTTAGAATAGATAAATTATACACTTTTATTGACATATTATTATTTAATTTTTACCTATTTTAAAGTTAATTACTCCCCTAGTGAGTCATTTTATAAAGTTATAGGTGACTATGCATTTTAGTTCTCAAGTATGCAAAAAGGAGTAATTTTAAAGAAGTTATAGAAGCACAATATGGGTACACAATGGTGTTGTTATAGATTTTATAAAGATTACTATTATGATGCAGTATAAAAGATATAAGATTAACATTAAGTAACAACAACACCATTGTGTTAGACCTTAGGTATTGTTGTGGTCCCTGTAAACTTGAGAATAAAAAGGGAATTATGAGCTTAACTAGGCAAAATCCTTCTTAAACTCTACTAAATAGTGTTTCCTAAACTAAATATGAGGGAAGAAATAAAAGGAATAAGATGGAAATTTGAAACGGAGTTCTTTTAAGGAGCTTCAACTAGGCCTCTTTATGGGGGTTTGCTTCATTAAAATCCATGCACAGTTAGAGAACGTGATGAGAATAAGAGACACTGATTGTGCTGTGCTTCAAGAAAGGTAATTGGATTGGATAGCTAAAAGCTAGAAATCCTAAAGAGAAGAAGATATTATTTTTATGAGTTTTTTTCAATCTTTACTTCTCTAGTACTTTTACCTTGTATTCATTTTGCCAATATATTTAGTGTTCATTATCTAGATAGGAACCTTTTGGATTTGATAGTATGGAATGACACTTTATTTTTAATTCAAGAAATTTGATTTCCAATAAATTATTTATTTATGCTGCATGAGTAGATTTTACTTTTGAGTAAATTATCTATGTTAGTATGCATGATTAGATTTTATTATTAAACAAAATATTTTGTTTGAATTAGGTATATTGTCTTAATACATGAAAAATATAAAAGCATTCATAATCTAGATAGCCTTACCCAATTGATGTGTATTCTTCTTAAAACTACTATAGTTGATCAACTTAGTAAATTAGTGAAGTAATTTAATTTTACTTCCTAATATGAAATGCAATAATCATGCTAACATTATATGAAAAATCTTAAATGAAAATAATTATAAAAATGTTGAGCCATTTAAATATTGAAAATATCAAAGAAAGAATTATAATAAAAAATAAAACTTTAAATATATTCAACCTTGATCTTCTTAAACTTGATCTTCCATTTTGACCTTTACTTTAATTACTGGCTCCATGACTATCCTTTTCTTCATGACTTGACTTCCTCTTTGGATTTCATCATATGTTTTAGTGCAATTTGCATTAATCATCTTTCTAATGCATCAAAAACTAAAATATTAGAAATAATTATATTTATCATCATCAAAACTATAAGTTAGAACCTTTTTTAATTCAACAATCTCCCCTTTTTGATAATAAGCATATGATATTAAGGGAATATAACATGCCAAACACATATGTAAAGCAAACTATATTGCTCCATACATCATGAAATTACCAGTTGCTATCATTCTCCCCCTTTTCATGTATAACTCCTATCTCTCTTTAATATCACTAAACTCTCTCCCCCTTTTTTGACATCATTAAAAAATATTGAAAAGACACCAAAAGTTAAAAAAGAGTTGAAAACATTTTAAATAACTCTCATAACCATTTGAAAATCTTTCCAAACTATTTTTCTCTCTCCATAAGTTCATGTAAATCTCTCTCCCCCTTAATTCTTGTATTTAAACGAATTATACTTCTCCTATATACATATATATGTATCAATGTAATATGCGTCAATAAAGTAAGAAAAGGAATAAAAACATAAAGTGCATAAAAAACACATATCATGCATCTTTATCCTTCAAAAATGGATATTTTTCCATATTATGTATATTATGCATAAAAAACACATATTTTTCACTACAAACAAATATTTCACATATTATGCATCAAAACATACAAAACATAAACACAAACACAAATATGATTTAAAAAATTTCTCCCCCTACTTAAAACATCTAATAGCATGCAACTTCTACTAGAATAATGTAAAAACAATTGAAAAATTGCCAAATGATGTACTCCCCCCGGGCATGTGAAAAACAAACTTTCTACCTAAAACATATATGGAAAGGTTAATATACTCAAGTTTAGTGTATCCCACAAATGTATGTCAAGTCAAAGTTCTTAACTATTATCTGTTAGTCCTAGTTGACACCTAAGAGGGGAGTGAATTAGGAGCTTAAAAATTCTTTTAGATAAATTCCTAAGTTTATTAAAAATTAAAATTTTTTGTAAAAACATGTTTGTGGAAAAAGAGATAATAACAAACACAATTGATAAAATGATCTCAATATGTGTAACCTTACGAATAATTTAGGTGTATATAAACAATAATATAAATACAATTTTTATACAATAATAAACATAGTAAATAAATTAAAGCATAATTTAAAAATAATTAAAGTAAAGAGTATAGTGAGGAAGGACATAAATGATTTATACTTGTTCGGAGATGTCTACTTTCTCCTCCGTCTAGTCTCCAATAAACCTTGTTAACATTTTTCACTATAATAAAGAAAACAACGTTAGATATATAATCCCTTTTCTAGGCTAAAGGATAGCTTTTTCAATCCCTTTTATGGCTTAGGAAGAAACTTTCCCCTCAGCTATACTACCCCTAAAAGATACACTTGAAAATATTCTCACTCGAGCTAAATTTAGTGTATTTAGAAGCTCAAAAAACTCAATGTTTATGCAGAAAAATCGTGAACAAAAACTCCTCAATGAAAATTAAAAGAACATCTTAAAAAAAAAACCTTCTTAGTGCTTAAATCACTTGAATAATTAATTTCTAAACACTTGAATAATGAAAAATGATACAAAAAAAACCTATTTATATGCCTGGGATATCAAACTAGTCATTTATGACCGTTTCCCAATGTTCTAATGCATTAAAAATTTGTTATTGTTAAGAATAATGGTTGTAGCTTGATTTTCGCTCTTTAATGGTAGTTTCTAGATTTTACAATGGTGCTGTTAATACCTATTGTTATAGTTCAACTTCAACTGTGGTGAACAATAACACCATTGTTCTCCTCCAAAACTATTGTTGAAATCCATGAAACATATAAAAATTTGTCCAAAATAATTGCTAACAAATTCAAGCCTATTCCAATATTAAAGACAATTATTTAACTTACATACTGACTAAAAAACTTCCTAAAAACATTTTTGACTCATCAAAAGGATTATTAAAAATATTTCACATAAAATTTTTCTTAATTATTCATCTTATATATATATATATTCTAATTTATTAATATGTTATGTATGAATGAGGATCATTAAAACACCAAAATGAGCTAAGTAAAATTTACATTAAAAATATAAGAATAATCCTATAAAAATTCAAAATTTGTCTTTTAAAATGCTTAAGTCCTAATCACTTCACCAAAGGTTTCTTTTTGAAACACCTATATTTTAAACACTTTAAAACACAATAAAAAATTGGTCCAAATATTGTTTTATCATCATCAAAATAAGGTAAATTTCCCTTGATTCAACAATCTCCTCCTTTTTAATGATAACAAAACCATGTGATATTACAAACATAAGACGTCCAAAAGTCATTTAAAGCATGCTTAACATTAGATGATTTTCATAAAAAAATTTTAGTCCAACTAATCCAATTCATAATTGTTTATTAAAAATTATTCCAAAGTTTGAATAAATCATACAAAAGGAAAAAATGACTCAAATTCTCAAAAATTACTAACACCCCCTAAGATAATCATGTAATTATTTTCTCAAAGACAATTTAACATATTTAGAGATTATAACTCATATGGAAATCATCAAATACCCCCTAACTCATGTATTATGCAAGAAATTATACTACTCCACCTCTATATCATATACATTTCTCCTCATTTTTTGGAATCATAAAAAAGGTTAAAAAATCTATAACAAATTCACAAATTTTGACATAATACAAATCTTAAACCTTAGTTCATCATAAATATGAAACAAGCAGTAAAAGTCATAAAGAAATTACCATTTATTATGTCTAGCCATATTAAAATATAAACCATTTTTCAAAAGTCCAACTTCACTTAAAAGTATGAAGACATCATTGAACTCTCATTCAAACTCCCCTTCTCATAAAAAAAAAAGGTTTTTTTAAATGCATTACTCCTTTTTTTTTTGAAAAAACAAAGCAATGAAAGATTTTAATAAGACTCGACTTCTAGATGAAAATTCAAATAACTCAATTTCATGATAAACAACTCAATAGTCAAAATAGCATGTTATATAACCAAGATTCTTAACTACTAAAGGTAAAAGTAATGTTATGATCAAACAACTCATTAAACCTCATCAATGTCCACTTAAAAAAATCAAACTTCATCAATTCCTTCATACCTTGTGAAAATCATGGATTTTTAACTAAGAAAGTTTAGCTTCCCTTAGTGAAAAAATTTTCAATTTAAAAAAGATCCAAAGTTTTCATTAATGGGAAAAAATATGAATGTCATAAAATCACAATTAAGGAGATTTACAAAATACATGAAGTCTAAAAAGGATTTCAATACATTACAAAACTTTCAAACACTTTATAAAATCAATGTATCAAAATCATGAAATAATTTTGCAAAAATCTTCTATTAAAAGATCAAGGCTCTTGTTGGCCTTATTTGGCACCTAAGACGGGGTGAATTAGGTTTTTAAAGATTCTTTTATATTATTGAACGTAAGTCTTTCACAAATTTAATTAAATGCGGAAACTAAACAATTCTTAGTTAATTGAATTAAACAGTAAATAATATAATATATTATAAATGAATAAACATAAAAGAGAAAAAGAAGAAGAGACATAACTGATTTATTCTGGTTCGGGGCAATCCACTTGCCCTACATCCAGTTCCCAACACCACTGTTGAGATTTTTGCTTTGATTGCAATTAATCAAGAGTACAAAGTATACAACATAATCCTTTTTCAAGGCTCAAGAATAACCTTTCAATCCCTTTTCTAAGGCTAAGGAATAACCTCACAACCCTCCTTTTTAAGGTTAAGGAATAACATATCACTCTTCTTTTTCAAGGCTCAAGAATAACCCTACAACACTCTTCTTTTATGGCTTAAGAATAATCCTTAGAAAATACCCAAACACAAATTCACTAAAAGCTCATAAACACTGAAGAACACTCAATAATAATGCATAAACACTTTCAATACTTTTTGGATACATAAACAACACAAAACACATCTATTTATACTCTTCACCTTGCTTCATAGGCTTTTCCCTAACGTTCACATCATTTAATGTTGTATCTGTTGCAAACTCTGCCTGTTGCAAAGTTAACGTTGTGTATTTAGTATGTTCAGTCAACCGAATAGGTCATTCAGTTAGCCTATCTCTATTCGATCGATCGTTGGCTTGCATTCGGTCAAGCAATGACTCATATTTGGTCGACCTATGGTCAATTTGGTAGGTAGCTTCTTGACACATTTTTATATCAAATTTCATAGCATTTGGAGCTTTATAATTATGCTTACTTCCTTTCCCAAGTTAACTGTGCTAATTTTGGAGCTCAACTAAGCTTGTTCAACAATCTAACTTCCAAACTATATGTAAACATTAATCAATCCATGCAAAACGAATTCCATTTAGTTCATAACCCAATTTAACATATTTTAACACAAATAAAACAATACTAATAAAATATTAACACATTTTACACAATTATACAAACTTAACACAACCAATTCATCTAGTTTATCAAGTTTCCTTAACACAATAATCTAAATAATTTCATTCACTTTATCTACATACTTAATCAATTCATACAAATTCAATTTACATAACCTTTATCTAAAACATTATTCCATGACATACATAAGTCATACAAATTTCACTGAATTATCAACTTAATTACTTATTCATCATATACACTCCAAGTACTAAACAATCACAGCAAACTTTACAAACGTATTAGTAGAAACACTATTTCATCATCAAAATAAAGATGGAACTAACCCTTGGTTCAAAAATCTCACCCTTTTTGATAATGACAAATCCATGTGATATTAGAAGCGTATAACAAACTATACATCCAAATTAATCCATACATACATGGAAATTATATGCAAACAAAATAAACACAAGATTAACACAAAGTTACTAATATCACATATACCACTCTCCCCCTTTTTGTAATCATCAAAAGGTATATGTCAAATTACAAAAGGAGGTAAAACTTAAATACTAGTCATAAATACATATAACATCTACCATTCTCCTCCTTTTTATAAAAGTTTGATACCAATAAGCATGAAACAGATTAACAAGATACATTAATCCTCTCCTAAACATATATTTTAAACAATGCTCCCCCTTAATAAAACATATCATGATATCTTTCAAAATACCATAACACATGTATTAAAAAAAGGGATAAAAACAATAAAATCTCATTTAAAAGGTCTACAATCATATAATTATCAACATAGATACTGAATGTTGTTAAAAAGTGATTAAACTGAAAAATCACACTTGTGAAACCAAATATACCGAAAAGAAGACTTATTTATACCAATTATTGAAAAATATGATACCAAATTATAGATGACAGAAACTTAATACCAATTGTTGGAAAATAAAAAACTTGGTACCAATTATTCTTATCGTTTGAAACCTATTTTTCAAAGTAAAATATCTCTTGTTTACAAATATCATAAGTTGTTAAAAAAACAACTTGTTGATACCAATTGTAATAAAAACAACACAAGCCAATTAATGATACGACCAATTACAATGAAATAAGGGCTATAATACTAATTGTTAATAATATACAAAATGAACAAAGCATCAACAATAAACAACAACACATAATCAAAAGAAAGGTACTAACCAAAAATCAAAATAACATTGCAATGACATATACAACATTCAAATAATTTAAATATACCAATTAAAGTCACTTCATCTTTAACACCAATTTTTTAAAAAAATATCTTAAGGGTCACAAATCATTAATACTCTACCAATGACTCCCCCTAAATTCATGTAATCTAATTTTTCAATAAATTAAACTTTTAATGTAATACATAAAAATGCATGAGAAGGATCATATCAAATCATTAAACCAAAAATGCATTAATGCTTGACTTTTAAAATCTCATGGAAGAAATAAACTCAAT
>JAOXYD010024865.1:0-14423 GCA_028565735.1 Pinacopodium congolense | reverse complement strand
GTTTCTTATTTGTTTGCTTTAGTTTCATTAATTGCATTTAGTGTTTAGTTTTAATGTCTTCGCTTCCAGGGGTTTTATTTTCTTTTTCCTTTTAGGCAATATTAGAGATAGTAATTCACCATAACTCTTGCTAGGTCGAATTAATATCACTATTTTAACTTTAATAATTCAATCAATTAACATTCAATTCAAATGAAATACCAAATCAACTTATTAGAAGTATACTAGTCACAAGTAATAAAGAGGAGTACATTTAAGACTCCAGAATGTCGAACCTATACAGAACTTGATTATATTACCTACTAAGGCAATTAGATCACAATTATCTAACGAAACTCAAAGCTTAGACTAAAGGGGTTAGTTAGACTCAAGACAAACTAAAAAAAACCTAAAAACTTTCCTAGCAATATTATGGATCCTTCACTTAAGTAAAATTACCAAATTGATTAGTAAGCCAAGGACTAGGCTTCAAATGACTTAAGTAAGTTATGAATTGTTGCAATCTTTAATCTAGGGCGTTCACTATTCAAGACAAGATATGGTTAAGTCATTGTCTTTTCTCTAACCATCCTAAATTGATCTTTGGTTACTTCATCAATTAATAAGCATTAGGTTTGAAGTTTAAGAAGTTCTAATCCTAAATTCCATTCAAGATTAGTGTCCTCATGATAACCAAGATAGATTTCTTGGATCCAAAGATTAAACCATTTAATTTACAAATTTTTCAAATGATTTAAGTAGAGACTGTTGGATCCTAAACCATCTTTAATCATATCTCATGTGGCCAACCTAAAATAAGCGTTAAGCACTCACATAAACAAAGATTATGATCTAAACTTATGTTAAAAACTCACTCAAGGCATCATAGAACCTGTCCTAAGGTAAAATTAAGCTTTAAACATCATAAACATACAAGAAATTTCGATTAAAATCAAGACAACCCATATTCTTGTATAAATATGATCAAAAATATGAAATAAGGTAAAGAAGGGTTTATATTTCACCAAATATTGCTCCAAAGTGTTATAAAAATTCAAACAAACACCTTGACAAACTCTTAGGAACTCTTACAACAACCTGAAAATTACACGAACACAACTGGAAAAGGAAGAACAGAAAAACAACCCTTACCTAAGGAAGAAAAGAGAAAACCTAAGCTAAATCTCTGAAATCGACACTTTAATATGTGTTAATCTTTGCAAAAATAGGTTATGTGGCTTCATATAGATGTCCCTTGTAAGAAGGAAGCATGTGGCCAAGTTGTAACAAGTAGATCTGCAAGTTGAAAATGAAAATATCTTTATTGGTACTTAAATGGCACTTGAAAAATAGTTGAACGCCACCGTTTAACTCCAACCATTTAATTCTTAAAATAGGGTAAAATGTAGGTCTTCAAGAGTAAAACATGGGCTGGGTATAGACCACCGTTTTACTTTAAATTCAGCATCATTTTTCATGATTTCTTGGAATTCCACTTCAAATTGATGTTAAGATGCAAATAGAACAAATCAAGAGATAAATTAACTCAATTAACATCAAAATAAGGGTGCACATGCATTAAAATATCATAAAAAACAATATCAATTTAGCACTTATCAACACCCCCACACTTAGCTTTTGCTTGTCCTCAAGCAAATCAATCTGTCATTAGTTTCCAAAACATATAATCTTAAGAAAAATAATCCCAATCAATTAACTAAAGCCATTGAAAAGAATTCCCTCATTCTTCAATCAACATGATAAAGTAAGAGTTTTTCCTTTTATTTTTTCTTTTCTCTCATTTTATGTTTCATTTCTTTATTTTTACAATTTTTTGTCATTCTTTCTTTGCAGTTTTCCAATTTTTTATTTTGTTTTAACATATGATAATAAAATTGCATCAAGCATGAAACATTTTGCTTAGAAAGATTCAACTTAGAATTGAAATTTCATAGCAATCTTAAAGAACTTACTTGTCAATAGCATGAAATAAATTAAGATCAAAGTCTCATCAATCATCAAAATAAAAAAGATAACATCTTATTATGTCAAAAGAGTGAAATGAAAAAGGAAAACTTGCCAATGATAGAATAATATCGAAAAAGATTTTGCTAAACATTATAGATTGATTGGAAAAAGATGATAAAAAGATAAACTTGTAGAAAAATAAAAACAAACATGTGGAACAACTTAAATCATCTAATTCCTCCCCCAGACTTAAATTGAACATTTTCCTCAATGTTCATAAACCAAAAAGAATGCACAAATATGAGGGATAAGGAAGGAAAGCACCTAGAAGAAGTAGATAATAATGTGAACGCTCCGTTGAAGTGAACATTGAAAATATATCTGAATTTTCTATAACTACGACAAATAGAAAAAAGATGAAAGTACCAGAAGCCAAAAAAACCATAAAAGCAACTCCATATATCTCATAAGATAATGTCAGAGTATCACATGGAGTAAATACATCAATAACACCCAAAATAGATAAGAATCATCCAAATACAGCAAAAATAGCAAACTATAACTGAACTAGAAAGGAAATACAACTGGAAACAAACACAACAACAAAAACAAAAGCATCAATAAAAAGCAACATCATCATCCATGAACAACATGAGTAAGCCATCAAAGCTAAATAGTAGAACTAGGATCACTGTCATTAGTAGTTCGGCAAGACTCCTCAATCCTATTTAGATGCTGGTCAATGCTAGCTAAGTGTTACACCATCCCATCTAGTCGGGAGTGAATAAAAGCAAAGCCAGTCTGCATAGAGCTTTTAAAGCATGAAAAAGCTACCATGAAAGAACTAGAAGAACGCTCGATAGGTGGCACAGGAGGAATATATGCTAGAGTAGAAGTGTATGTATAAGGCCTATGAACACTTGGCATGGCTTAAGATGAAGCCTCGCCCTAATCCTCCTTGGGAGCAGCAACAAGAGTAGAAATATCAAGGTCATCAGCATGCTTGCCTGCCTATAAAGGCCTAAAAAAATTGTTTATACACTTCCCACCAACTTTGTAGTAGGATCGAAGCTTGATAAGAGAATAAGAAACAGATTTGTTGGGATTAACTACCAACTGACCATTAAAAGGAACACTACTTCTCTCGAAAATCTTCGTAAGCAAACAAAGAAAGTAGAAGTTTTTTGTTGAACGGGTATGTCGAACTACATTTCACATACTCCATAAAATAAAACCCGCTATAGGCAATCCCCCAATGCCTCCTAAGCCATGAAGTAGTTTATATAAAAGAAAAGTATCATTAAATCGAAGTTCATTAAGACCACTTGCTCTAGGAAGAATATTATTAATAAAAATAGTAATAATAAGATGATCTCTAACGGTTGATTGAGAAGTAGGATAGCCTCGATAATTAAGCGGATTAACTAAACCTAATTGAGCTCTAGCAAGATCCCTAAAAAAAATAAGGGATCAAAACCAACAGAATCACCTTGAACCCTATCAACCTTTTGAATAAATAAATCTCCATCATCTGGTACTCCTAGGAATTCAACAAGAAACGGATGAGTAAGCACAATAGTAATACCTCTAACTGATGACCTGATTGCCAATAGGTCCTTCAGATTCGACTACTCAGTATTAGCGAAGAATTCTTTCACTAATAAGGGATAGTATGGACTAGCAAGTGTCAATAAAGGGAGCCACTAAAGAGCTCGGAACAAAGGTAAAAGTTGAAATTCAGCTTCCACGTCCGCCTCAATAGATTGCTCCACTATGAACTCATTATTGTGCCTAGCCTCATACCAATTAGCATTCTATTGGTTCCTAAACCTAGAATGATCGAATTCAGGTTGAGCTTCAGAGCTAGATGCATGAGTAGACCTCCTAGGCACCATTTGAATAAAATAGTTCAATAAACATATAGCACATAGTTGGAAAACACCAAGAAAATTTGAAAATTTTTCCAGCATAAAACGAATGAATATCAATTGACTTAAAAATTCCAAAATATTTGATGATAAAATTTATTAGTGAAATTAGTACCAATAGAAATATAATCAAATTTTTGACACAATGGTACCAAAATCAAAGAAATTGGAGCTTAGAATCATCTTAAAATTTGAAAAAGAGTTTTGTAAAAGATAAACAGTACCGAATCCTTGCAGAGTTGATTGTGAAAAATCTAGGATGATTATGGTCTAATTGATGGAATAGATCAATTCAAAATGGAAAAATCTTCAAATAGACACTAAGAACACAAAATATTTGCAAGAATTGAAGTATTTATGGCGAATTGAAGTAAAGAAGGGTGTAAGGTCGGGTTTGAAGAGAAAATAGGGTTGCTGGAGATGATAACTGAAGCATTGTCATTCTTGTACGTTTCAGGGAGTTAAATGGTAGTACCTGAGGAGTTAAATGGCTCCATTTAACTAGTCGCATTTAACTCCCCAGAGTAAGGACTAGAATGCGGACTGGGGGCGTTGATTTTCCCTCGCTTTACTCTTTATATTAGAAATTTTTAGCCAAAACTCAATCAATTTTGATCCAAATCAATCCTAATCAATCCAAATGATTTAAAAACACAAATTGAACATGGATGAAGCATAAGAACACTAAAAACACACTAAAATTAAAAAGAAAGGGCTCAATCACCTAGAAAACTAAAGACTTTAACTTAAAACCAAAAACACAAAAACTCTAAAACATAAAAGAATCACATATAATACTAAACCAAATTAAAAAAAACACTCAAATAGCAAATAAAAACTAGGACACAATAGAATTAAAGCAAATCACAAAAGAGAAAAAAACTTCAAAACAATTGAAAACACTTGACCTAAAAGAAAAAGACTTAAGAGTAATTAAAATCAAAGAAAAGACGTAAAAAAAACACTTGAAAAACACACTTAACAACTTAAAAGACAGTTTAAAAAGGCTACTAAAAAGATTTTCCAAAAGAGTTTGTAACTCAAAACCAAAATAACTAGCCAAAGGCTTTAAGCACTTTAAAGAAAACACACCCCAAAGCACACTAACTTAACTTAAAATTAAGGCACACTTAATTAAACAAAAAGGACTTAATAAAAGGGTTGGTTTGCCTACCAATAAGCGCTTCTTTAAGGTCTTTTATCTAGACCTTAAAGTTAGGGAATTTTCAAGTAAAAAAGTAGCTGACCATGCATAAGATTAAATCCATACTTTCCATAATAGTAAGCCAAGTTAAGAAGGGCATTTACACCTCTTAAAAGACTATTCCATGAACTATAAATCATATCCTTGATGGAAATCCAATTAAAACATTTTTTCCAAGAAAAATACCAAGGTAAATAATCAAGTATTGCAACTTTAGGCCTAGGAACTCAAGTAGCAACACCTAGAAAATCTAAGAGCTCATATGGCATTTCACTTGGCTTAAACCCAACAATCTCATCACAAGCTCCTAAAACATAATCCTTTGAAACAACAAAGAGATTGTCCTCTCCACTAATGATCTTTTTATTATAAATTTCCTCCATTTCTTGATCATGTGACAAAGATAAAGTTTCCAATTCATTGGCTTCTACATCATGTATAGGTTTGGCTACATTTTGAGCAAATTGAACTATAAAATCATAGAGTGATTCATCACTCTCCAAGGTTTCTTTAAAAGATTCACATACTTCATTCTTAAGACTTGGTGTAAAATGCAAGGACTCATCCACATCAATATCATTGTTTTTTTGACAAATAGAATTCAAATTGGTCAACATTTTTACAAAAGTGTCAAAATTGTCCAAATCAAGAGACTGGTTTGAATTTAAGCACTTATTAACCTCGGTTTCATTTCAAACATAAGGCACTGAAAATTCTTTCCTACCACTCTCTAAGGAATAAGATTCTAGCATATCTGATTCAAATGGAGTGGGATGGGAGGGATCATCACCTTCTTTAAAGTCTTTTAGTTGTACCTTAAGGTTATAGAATTTTTAGTCTCTTGGTCCAGAATCTAACATTTTCATTTCATTCTCTTGGAAATTAGAATATGGTCAATTTTTGCAAGGGTTTTAAAACATCATGCAATCGATTTTGATAATTTGGAACTTGACCCTTCATGGAACACCACTCATGACTTTCAAAATTTTATGGTAAAAAGTCTTGAATTACCATGTCTGGACTAACATCAACAGTATTAATACCAATAAAGTTCATAAACTCTATTGTTTTGGCAAATTCAACCTTATTATTCTTGACAAATTCATTAAAATTTTCACATTCAAGAACCTGAAAATTATTGTCTTCAAATTGAATATCATCCTTAAAACCAATAAAATCAAAATAAGTGTCATCTAGGTGATCATTGAATAAGTAGTCATAAGCACTTTCATCATGTTCACCGTCAGCAATGGCATTTTCACTTTCAATTTCAACATTGGCATTATAATCCACAAAATTCAAAACATGATGGTTTAAAGTCATAGAAAAACTATTGTCATCATCATCCATAGCATATACTTTTAACTAAGTTTATGCACAATCAAGAGATGGAGTTGGAGTAATATGTGTAATTATTGCCATCAACACTTCTCTCAAGTTAGAATAAGAAGGTTTTAACTCTTTGACTATGGATTGATTTTTAGTTAGATGCTCATCTAGTTAAGATACATTATAAAAGGGTTTGTGCAATTTTTGAAACAACTGAATAGAGTGCCTAGACTGAGCATCTAACATTCGTGGATATCGAGCTCTAGGTTAATAAGATTGAAAATTTGAATCAGTAAATAACCTAAGTGGACTATCTTTAATTCCAACTTCTTTCTCTACTTCACTACTTTCCATCACTTTTCTTTCATTCTTTTCTTCATTTACATCCTCTAATTCATGACTATTAGGCTCAATGATGGCCATAACATGATCCTTAGGGATAGGTTCAAGCATACTAGGTAAAGGTCCAGGTAACCTCTCATCTAAGAGCTGTGCAATTTAACCTACTTGAGTCTCTAAGTTGTTAATTGAGGTTTCATGAGTTTACATCCTAAACTCGTTCCTTTGAATATATTGTATTACTGTATCT
The DNA here is from genome assembly GCA_028565735.1 of Pinacopodium congolense. NCBI lineage: Eukaryota > Viridiplantae > Streptophyta > Magnoliopsida > Malpighiales > Erythroxylaceae > Pinacopodium > Pinacopodium congolense. The sequence continues at coordinate 7,426 of JAOXYD010024865.1, read as the reverse complement.
TTAAGATTGGATTTTTCTTGGTCAATTAGTTTGGAAGGGAATTCAAATTAAGGATTGACATGGGAATTTTGGTAGGTTGGATGATAGTTTGATGAAAAACAGGGTAGCTCTCCCTAAAAGGAGTATAAGAGTCCATTCATTACCTATTAGAAAGATAATGATCTAAGGAAGGTTCAAAGGCATAAGAAGGGCTTGTAAACCTTCTAATTGCTTACTAAGGCCAACTATTTAAACTTGTAAATTTAAGGCATCATTAATAGCTTCAGCTTTAAGTGGTTTCTTATGAAAAGGCTTAGAGTTATATTGAAAGCTATTGGAGGTCATATCCTCAATTAACCTATATGATTCACTTAGGGTTTTTCTCATTAGAATACCACCAGCAATAGCAGCATCTATGAGACTACTAGTGGACAGTGTGAGTCCTAAGTAAAAGATATGCACTTGCTCACAAATACTAAAATTATGAATAGGACAAGTAGCAAGTAGCTCTCTTAATCGCTCCCAAGACTCATGTAAACTCTCGCTCTCATATTGCTCAAAAGATGAAATAAAAAATTTCAATTTAGCTATCTTAGAAATAATTTAAATAAAAATCTATGTGAAAGATCATCCCGAGTGGTATCATCCCAAGTGTTGATGGAATTAGGCTAGAAAGGGTTTAACATGTGTGAGCTCTATCTTTTAGATAAAATGGAAAAAGCTTCAACTTAAAAGCATTATCTAAAATACCAGAAATTCTATAAAGATCACAAATCTCAATGAAATTTCTCAAATGATCATTTGAATTTTTTAAGGATGAACCACTAAACTGAGAAGACCTTATCAAAGAAATGATAGCTTATGGAATTTCAAAATCATCTGAGTCTATCGTAGGCCGAACACTGCTAGACTTAGAACCACTCATAGTTTGCATAATCAATTCAAACATGGTTAGTTCTTTAAGAGGTTGAACACTTAAGTGCTCATGATGTTCAATTTCTAAATGCACTTAATTCTTATTAATCATATATTTAAGACAAGTACAAGCTAAGAATCAAGAAAAAGGAAATACAAATTAAAACTAATAAGAAAGAAAAGCAAAGGCAAACACAATATAAACAATATAAACAATATTTACACCTTAGAATAATTGACACCAATATTTTCCTAATATCACAACTAATTTTTCCCAGCAACGGTGCTAAAAACTTATTGCATTGATTTGATATCACTAATTTAACTCAATAAATCAATAAATTCTCATGCAATTCCAATTAAATATCAAACTAACTTTACGGTAGTGTACCAGTCGCAAGTAATAAAGTGTAGAACATTCAAGACTTTGAAATGTCGAATCCACAGAGAAAAATGTGTGAATACTGAGGCAATTGGATTACAATTATCTATGAAACTCAAGATCTTTGAAACTATCCAATTATCTAAGGAACTCAAGATCTTTGAAACTAAGGGTTTAGTTTAACTAAAAATCTTCCAACTTTGCAATTACATTCCAAATGATGTAAGGATTACCAATTGATTAAATGGCTAAGGACTAGGCATAAATAACTTAACTAAGTTATGAAATAGATTGAAAATTCTAATCTAGTGCCTTCATTAAATTAAGAAAAAACTATGGTTAAGTCATTTCCTTTTCTCTAACATTCTTAGTTCATGGTTTGGTCCACTCATAAGTCTAAGAAGTAGGCTTAAAGTTTAGGAAGTTCTAATCCTAAAATCCATATTTAAGTTAGTGCCCTCATGATAACCAAGGTAGATTTCTCAGATCCTTGAATTAAACCTTGTTGTTTACTGAATTTCTAAATGATTATAGTAAAGATTATCAGATCTTTAACCATCTTAAATCATATTCTAAGTGGACAACTCAAAGCTAATTACGTAGAGAACTTTCAAAGCTAGTTAATTAAGTAAACATGTAGTTTTTTTTTGCTTTATATATGGTAGCATATTGGCCTCAGAGAGGAGCCTTTCTTGCTCCTTCAAAATGAAGCTCATTGGTGTGCTTAAGAGAGGAACTTTCTTAGTGGAAATGATAGTAGCATGTACATTTCATGGAGCAACAATTTACGACAGCTTTATAGAGCGTTGGGGGACCCAAAAGCTTTAAAGCAAAACAACATAAGGAGAGCCTTTCTCCTTGAGCAAATTGGCAGCAAAGAAGGACATGAAACATCATTTTGAATGGTGGAAAAAAGACACACTCTTGCAACCTTAGACAATAAGAAAAAAAAAGCAAAAAAAGGGAGTTCAGCACTAGATAGAAAAAAATGAGGAGCTACATTTTTATTTAAAGTAGAGGAGGGAGCTCTCCACCTAGGGAGTGACAACTGCAAATTGGAAGTGAGAGCTACAGAAATAAGGGGAGAGACAACTATAAAAACTAGCTAATAAGTGGAGCTCTCCGCTTACCATATACAGCAACAAAAAAAAGGAGCTTCCTAGATGGCTTGGAGCAGCTTGCTTCCATGGACTAAAGTGTAGCACTGTCCCTTCCATGTAGCTTGGAGATGCAACCACCCTCATTTTGGATTTAATTTGAATTAAATCAATGTTCATCCACCAATTTTTTGTCTTTTTCCCATGTTTTGGTTTGTTATTTGAATTCTTGTCTAGGTTCATTAGTTTTGCTTTTTTCTTAAGTACTTTTCTTCTTATTCGAATGCTTGAACATCTAGCCCTCGAGTTTCATGTTTTTCTTTCTTATTTATTAACCTTGGAGTTTATGTTATTATTGTTATCTTTATTAAGCGCTAAGCTTAATTCCCTAAGTTTTCATTTATTATTAATTTCTTTAGTTAATTTATGTTTGGTAATTAGTTTGTTTCTTGTTCTTATAATTTTAATTACTTAATGTTAATGTTTCCTCGATGTTTAGGTGATGAAAGTTTTAATTAAAGTTTTAGTTTTAGTTTAGTGAATTAAGTTTTAGTTAATTGATTATTGGTTTAAGTAATTTATATTTGTGTTAGTTTAATTGTTGAATGATGTTTTTCCTTTGGTGTTTGTAATTTTTGAACCTTAGTTTAATTTAATTAAGGATGGTTTTTATTTATTTAATTTGTGTTTTGCTTGATTTAAATATGATTGGTTACGTGTTTAAGGGTTTGAAGGTATAGTAAGGATAAAGGATAGTCAATTGAGAGAATGGAGTTTTCTTTGAACTAATTTGGTGTTTTTAGGCTAGGTTGGTGTGGAACCTTAGTTAAATGTCATGAATTAGGTATTATGTTTAGGATTGATCACTATTTATGTAATTTCCTAATTTCAATGTTAGGATTGAGCCTGTGATATGTATTTGTCCTTGTTAATTTCTAAAAAGTAGTAATAGATTAGTTGGATTTGTTAGATACTTAACCAACTAGTCTAGGGTTCCATACCTTTAGGTTACCATTTTCGAGTTTGCGAGTTAGTGGTCTAAGTTAGTCATCCCTTAGTATTTAATGCGTCTTCACTATCAAATCTAGAGAGCTTATTCTAGGTTATAGTGAAGATAGGGGGATTTCTAGAGCTTGTTAGTTTTACCTAAGTTAGAGGAACTGAGGGTTTGAGAGCTTGTTCAAACCTATAGGCTATCACTATAGCTAGAACACCCTGTTATCTAAAATTAAGGATCGATAGTTATCCTAGAATCCCAATGATATCTTCGGCCCATTTCTTTGTTATAATTGCTAGTTTATTGTGTTTTGCTTTATTTTTGTCCTTTTTGCTGTTTTAATACGTCTTAATTATGTTAATTCTCTTTAGGTCCTGGGGTTTTATTTTTATTTTTATTTTTCTTTATAACATTAAAAATAACAGTATACCCTAGTTCTGTATGGGATCGACCCTAACTTGACTTAGCTACATAATTAGGTTAGGTAGGTAAATTTATTATTTGGGAGTTTGCGACGACTCATCACCTAGACTAGTTAGTTAAGTTTTCCTACAAATCTAACTATCCTATTGCTACTTTTGGGAATCACTGTGCACTATTACGTATCACAAGCTCAAACCTAGATTTTGGATTAGGAAGTTATCTAAAGGTTGATCAAGCCTAAAGGTAATACCTAATTCATGGCATTTACCCAATGTCCTAAACCAACCTAAGCCTAAAAGCACCAAATTAAGCAACATCCAATCCATTCTCAAAATTAATCGCCCCTTTATCCCTCTTATACCTTCAAGCCCATACGAAACTAGCCATGCATGCCTAAATTAAGCAAAATTGACATTAAATAAATAAAACACATACTTAATTCAAAGAAATCAAGGCTAGAAAATTCAAATTAGTAATGAAAACCAAGGTTCAACACTTAATCTAATGCAAACTTAAGCTATATATGCCAATAATCAACTAATTACAGCTAAATTAACAAAACCTAAAACTAACACAAGCAAAATAAAAATTCCAGCAATCCCAAACTAAAAAAACTAAAATTAAATGAATTAGAACCTAAAATCATGCATAAATTTCACTTACTAAACATAACCTAATAAAAAATATCAAGAACAAAGAGAAACCCATAACAGAAATAAATAAACACAGATATGAAATAATAAGAAATAAAGTCCAAACAAAAATAATAATGGCTGGACAAAGAGAAGAAAACCATCTATTGATATAAAATCCAATATCCATACATTATCCATGAATTTAAAACTTCAAACTCACCGAATATTCAATCTATATGAATTGAAAGATAGAAAAATGAAAATACAACTCCTAAATCATTAAACAACTGAAAACAAAGATGAAAACTATTTAAAACGCTTGGTTAAACTGCTAGAAATCCAAATATAATAAAAAAAACCCAACCTATAAACCTAAAACATAAAGAAACTTTAGGAAACAAGGAGAAACAAGATGAAAAGCTTAGGAAAACTAAGGCTGCCTCCTCTTTCACGTTTTTTAAGCCCCTTATATATGCTTTGGATGGATACTAGAGCTTTGGAGATGTTGTGGGAGCAATTGGTCAACTTTTCCCTTAAGAATCATTAAAAAAAATCATTTTACATTTTCCTTTTAACTCCCCAGAAATTGATAGCTTCTGCCCCTCTTTTCCTTTTGTAACTAAACTCCTTCTATACACCTCTAATTACCATGAAATTTGGTATTCATGTTCCTAACATGATGATCATGAACCCCATAAAAGTTCAAATCAATTTGAGCTCTAAAAGTGTACCTAATGTATCTCCAAAATCACTTATACCAAAACCAATGGTCAACTAAGCTTGTCTTGTTCTTTTCTTTGTCCACTCTTCATGGTTTGTCATATAGGCTTCACATTTAGTGTGGAACTTCATAATATGATTCTATAAGACCTCAAATTTGTTTCACATCTCTTAGTCCCAATTATGCTCCAATTTTACTCCAAACTTGGCCATTTCAACTTGTATTTGTGTCCTAAGGTCAAATCTGGGAGTAAACTAAAAAGAACACAAATCAAGTATTTAAATATCAAAATAGCGATGAAATGACATTGAAACACATATATAAATACTATAAAATACATTCCTATCAATGGAAAACTTTCTTTATGCTTTCAAAGGAAGAGAGGTTGGAGACAATGAGACCCTTTATAACTTTATTTATTCATGCCTTACATGAAGATATTGGCTAGGTTAATCTAATATAAGATTTATCATGGTGGAGATTTAATTATCACAGAAGTATAAAAAACTAAACTTGTTCAACCTTGTTTTACAGGTGATTTAATGTTATTTTTTATAGGTAATTTAATGCTATTTTGGAGGGATAATGAAGCCTTGGTTAGGCTATTAATCGAGTCTTTAAATACATTTACATGACTCTTAGGTTTAGACATTAATTCAGTGAAGTTCTAGCTAATCATCTCCAATTCTAATAGTAAAGTCTCAGATGGGTTGGTACATATCTCAAATTTTACAATCTATTATATTCCTGTTAAGTACCTTGATTTTCCTAATTTTCCTCAAAACCTTCTTACATTGATTATGAGATTATTTTGGAAAGAATACCGGCAAGCATAAGTAGTTTGTGTAATAAACATCTTTCTTTGATTGGAAGAGCTTAATTAGTTATCTCTATTCTATCCAGCATGCATGTTTATTGTGCTTCTCACCTTGTGCTTCCTAAACAACTTATTAAGGTTGTTAATAGAATTTTAAGGAATTATTTATGGAGTGGAGATGCTTCTAAGAAATCTAATAATAAGGTTAATTGGTTAAAAAATTTTCTACCTAAATAGTAAGAATAGGATCCCCATCCATTAACCTTACTACCAAGGTATGTTTAGCTAAATAGATATGAAGATTGCATAAGGATAAAGAGTCACTATGGGTGAAATGGATGAATGCTTAATTCATTAAAAAACTAATTATATAGGAGATCAATCTTAATAGCTGCCATCCTTCACAAGGTTTTTAATGAAGAGAGTCCTTCCTTTTAGTTTGATAACTAGACCAATTTAGGCCCTCTTTTCTTAATTCTTAAGCTAAGCTTCTTTAAGAGCATCATGCCTATCAATTCTAAGGTTTGTAAGATCATTAAGGGGACATCTTACATGTTAGACTTGAAGATTATAGAAACTATGTAGCCTTTGTTCCCTAATTATATTTCGGACACTTCTATAAAGGATATGGTGCAATGGAAGCTAAATTCTTCTGGATAATCTTGTAGGAAATCTTGCAAGGCATTATTTAGAGATGTGGGAGATAAGGTGGGATGGTATATGCCAGTTTCATTTAGATATCGAGTCCCTAGGGTAGCTTGTTTAGTTTGGTTGGCTATAAAACAAAGGTTGATGATATTTAGTAGATATAAAGGGAGCTCGAGCTCACTTAGATATAAAGGGAGCTCTAGCTCACTTGGATATTTTTTATCACCTCTTTTTATTTAATGCTCTTACACTTCTCAGTTATGGCAAGCTCTCCTGAACATGGTTGGTCTCAATTTCTTAGCTACCACTTAGATAGACATGGTTAAAACTCAATTTAAAAGCAATATAATCGTGATCCTATTCCTTGTTCCAAGTATGAATTTGTAAAAGTAAGCTGTGTTGCAGCCCCTATCCTTCAACCATAATGTCCTAGCTTTCTACCTTAACAATGAGAAATGAGATTCCAGTAGATTGGTATATTTATTTAGTAATGGTATCTCCTTTACCTTTATGTCAGCATACAAGGGGTTGAGATTTAACAAGGTTTGACACTGATTCAACTCCTCTTTAGCCTATTGGACAACTTGCTTATCAACAAATTGGTGTTTAATGTTAATGAGTATTTTACATTGGTTTTCAATACATATTTCATAATTTTTTTGGCTCATTTAATATTTAAATTATACCAATGTGGAGTAAATTGAGTTAATTTCAGGTACTTGATGCATTTAAAAGGGAAGAGGTGTTGGATACTTGCTTTAAGAACATATTATTGCTTTAAGAAATGTACTTGCATTGTCTTGTGTTCTACT
>JAOXYD010024835.1:0-14424 GCA_028565735.1 Pinacopodium congolense | reverse complement strand
ATAACTCATAATTGGTGTATTTTGTACATCAAATGGGAAAAAATATAGCAATTTATGCATCCAAAATCAATATAAATAATCTATTAACATTTAATACAGGTCAAGAGTAACCTATCTAATTTATTTTAAAGACAAAGAGCATCCTATCAACTCAACAATAATCAACATAAGTCAATTCCTTCAATTATGTAACCAAATCACATCTTTAATGGTGTTGTTTTAAAGCTCATGCAATATAATCCAATCAGAAAATTTTAGAGACACACAAATAATATGGCAAGTCTCCCTACACATTAATAGATCATAAATTATTCAATTAATCCACCAAAAATGTGATTAATGCATCAAATAAATAGATTTAAACTATATGAGCACAAGGTATCAAATTATGTAGTCTTAAAGTTCTAGTCTATAAATAAACAATTTTAATCAATAAAATGATGCAAAATAAATGTAAAAAACCTACTGGAAGCTCAATAAATCAGTTAAAAACAAAATCGCAATAACAAACATAATTTTATAGCATCAAATAAATGGGTTAAATCAAGACCAAAGAAAAAAAAAGTTAATCCTAGAAAACTTTGAGATAACCTGCAAAATTAAGCTCAAATACACAATATAATAGCTTAAAAATCAAAAAAAAAATACTAGCACCCTCCTAAGACCTTAAAACAATTGGAAACAAAAAATTTGTAGTACTAAAAATGGATTTAAAATTCAAATTGATTTAAACAATTGAGTTACAGAAAATAGACTTGATAGATTAAGAAATCTATGTTCTTAGAGCTGAAACAAATGTTGTGAGTGCTTAAAAATTATAATAAAAGATTTCTGCACTATTGAGGCTTTAAAAAAATCGTTTATAATAATTGATTTAAACAATTGAGCTACAGAAAATAGACTTGATAGATTAAGAAATCTATGTTTTGCATGTAAGAAAAACATATTTGCATGCTCAAAATTGAAGAACATAGAAATTGAACCAAAATAGAGACAGTTTTGGTGTAGAGATTTTGAAAGCTTGAATATAATGAAATAATAAATTAAAAAATCAAATGAAATCTTTATCAACTTTTTCTACATCTAAACTAATTAGAAACACAAATTTTTCACACCCAGAAATGGATTTAAAATAAGACAAACGAAGATGAATAAAAGCAATGTAGAAACTAAAGAGAGCTTAAGTGTTTGAATGATTTGAGCTTGTAATTCGATTTTCAAAGGTTCTAGACTTGATAAAACTGTTATGAAATGATATTTTTAGAGTTGGGAGAGGTCTAGAGGCATTAGATATGAGAACTAGTCATTTGGAAGATAAAAACACGCTAAAACCTGAAAACTCAAAACTAGTCATTAGAGACAGGGACTAAAACAATGACACTTGGGGAGTTAAATGGTGCCGTTTAAGGCTAATCCACCCATTTTTTAACTCACTGGGAAAGAGGGGTAAAATGGTGGTACATATACGGTGCCATTTAGATCCTGCTAGCCCATAATTCATGGTCTAAAAAATATATAATATGCTCTAAATCAAATCCAAAACACTTCAAAAAATTCCTAACTTTAATTAACATGTCAAACAAGTTTTAAAGTATAATTCAAGGCTTTTTCAACTTATGAAAACATTAAATTCATTCAAAATAATATAATTGCCTTGATTATGAAACTTTTCATTTTTAAACATCTTTAAAACTTTTTCAAACCTTTCATAAGCCATAATTCACAACATAATTGTATTCAAACAAATTCAAAAATACTTAAGCAATTTCAAGCAACAATTTAGTTCACTCGAAATCATTAAAAAGCATACACCAAAACAATTCATTGTATTTCTACTTGATTATGCAACATTTAGCCTATATGCATTCTAATTCAATTACTAAAATGCAAAATGATATAATCAAATTCAATTAATCACTAAAACCATAATTCAACTCTTATATACCTGTATGCAAATGTATCATGCAAATGTGAGAGCCATTTTCAAGCATTGATTAAGAATCAAGTTTAGGACACTTCCATTCAAAGACCTTTTTGTAAACCTATCCAAATTTGATCTTCACTCTTGATCATTAGTTGATCTTCATTCCTTATCCATTCTTGATTATCCAATGCTTAAACTCTTCTACTTTAGGCTCCACAAACATGTTCTTATACTTTAAATATTATCTTATCTTAGAAATGCATCAAAAACTTAAACATCAGTAATAATAATGTTTTGTCATCATCGAAACGCATGATTGGAATCTTTTTAGTTTAACAATCTCTTCCTTTTTGGTGGTGAAAAAACATGTGATATTAAGAGCATATAAAACAAAAATACAACACATTTCATGTAAATGCGATGACTTTCTCCCTTTATACTTAAAACTCATAAATAACCTTAATACTACACACCTCTCTCCCCCTTTTTTACATTATCAAAAAGGATACCAGTTGTAATTAATTCTTAAATTTTACTCTCCCTTAATAAATGCATCTTTTTAAAAAATACCAATTATATATGATGCTCCCCCTAAATGAATGCAAGTATGCATTATGGAATAATAAAGCATGAAAAAGGGATGAAAATACATAAAGAAATTATTACAAAACACATATCATGCATATTTTACATCAAAAACATATATTATGTACCTTTGTGTACCAAAAGTGCAAGTTATGCAATTTCACATCAAAACACATGTTTATGCATATTTTTGCTTCAAAATTAAACATTATGCAACAATGCCATGTAAATTGAAAAAACTATGCTAAGAAATGATCCAACTTGAAAAAATGATATCAATTATAACTTATGATAATCATTTGCAAAAAATGATATCAATTGTAAAATAAAATGGTAAAATTTGTAAAAAGATGATACCAATTGTAAAAATCAAAAGTAATACTAATTGTAAGAGTATGATGACAATTGATACCAAATGTAAGAAAAGATACCAATTGAGAATTCAAATATATAATACCAATTGAAAATTTAAAACATGATACCAATTGTAAAAATAAATATGATACTAATTTAAAAAAAATCAAAATATGTTCAATGAATCCTTTTTAAAACAAGTTATATGCCAAAAATACTTTAATGCACCTATTTAAAAAAAATCATGCAACAATTTTAATATAATTTTTAGTTTAAAAAAGTTATACTAATATGCAATGACTCCAATACTAAATAAGCAATAGCTCTAAAATTAAAATTCAATGGCTCCCCCTAAACATATTAATCCATTTTTAATCAAAACCAACAACTAAGGTAAAATTTTCAAATCAAATACAAATATCCAAAGATCATGTCAAGCTATATATTATCAAATAAAGAAATAGGAATATCTCCTTTTACATCACCATTTGATTCCAAATTTTTTAACTCCTCACTTGGTTTAATAATGTGATTCTTGGTATGCTCATTTGAGGACTCACGATGATCTTTCCATATTCACTTCAATTTAGATATGCCACTTCCTTGGTTTCTAAATTGACACCAATTTAACACAAATAGATGTTGACCTATAAAACAAAGAAACTAATGAACTCTAGGTACCCACATTAATTTGGGTCTTAAGGGATTAGCCTTAACACCTTTTTCTACCCATAACTTTAAGGGTTTCTTAAACATTCTTTATTTAATAAAAAAAATTTTAACATGTCCAACTTTACCATAAAAATTACAAACATATGTAATACTGTGCATATGATTATGAAACCTATGATCTTGATGTCTAAATGCATTGCTCCTACTAAAATAAGCTTTCCTAGAATGATTATTACGTATATGAGAGTTATGAAAGTGCATCATGCTATTTTGCCTATAAAATATTCTACTTTTCCTAATATGATACTTAAATGCATTTCTAGGTCTATAATCTCTAAGTGTACTTCCTTGATAAATGTTATGCCTAAAATATGAATGAGACATATTTGATGAACTTAAATGAGTATGAGAAACATTTCTAGATGGATGAGATTACATATGAGGTGCATGTGTGTGTGTTGTCCTATAATGCTTAAATGGTCTATCATGAGACCTAATTATATACACATCCTTTTCTTGATGATATGACCTTCTAGGATGTGATTTATTAATGCCTCTAGCCTTAAGAATATGTTTGAGATGAGTATGTGAATATAAAGATATGAGATGGCTATCATGATGCCTAAATGTATGCATGTTATTTCCTTGATGATATTGCTTCCTAGGATGTAAATATGATTTATTCCTAGTGTTATTCACATGCACATTAGAAGTATGAGAAGATTTAGGACCTCTTTGCCTAGCATGGGCCTAAAAAGCATTATTATGAAATGATTGTTATATTAATGAATGATTGTTCTTCCTATAATGCAGTTTTGATGAAGATGCAACATTCTTAAATGATGGCCTATTATGAGCTTTTGATGATGATGTGCCATTATAAAGTGAGGGCTTAGACAAAATTTCATCATGTAAGCTTTTTTCCTTTACAAAATAGTTTTAAAATCCTTAGATTTGCATCAACAAAACCTATACCATGTCTATCATTGGAACCCTTTTGACCTTTTATCATGCAATCTAACTTCTCCATGCCCTTTATATTTTTAGACAATGATTCTTTGAGGGCATCCACTTCCTTCTTTAAAGACTCATTTTCATGCAACAATTTATGCTTATTGTCATGTATGCCAACATCTTCACTCTTAGAATCTAACATGGCATTCATTTCATTCTTCAATCTCTCAATTTCTAAAATGCATAGATTCTTATATTCTAACATATCATGCATTTCATCTTTTAACTTCTCATTCTCAAGCATGCCAATCATCCAAATCCTTCTTCAATCAATCATTCACATTTACTAATATATCACTTTCAATCATACAATCATTCAATTTTTTCATAGTATTATTATAGTTTTAAGAAAGCTTCTTCCTTTTCACTTTAAGAGCTTTTTCATTCTTAACTAATTCATCAAATGAAATTTCATCATATTTAACATTATTTTCATCATCATTTGAATGGGAGCTAGAAATCACCTCATTACTTTCCTATTGAATGTTTGATGATGATGGAGCCTCTTTCACAAAAACTACTAGACATTCATTTTGTACTTCTTCTTTTTCTTTTGCTTCCTCCACTTATCCTTCTTCAAGGACTCATTTTTATGCAACAATTTATGCTTCTTGTCATGTATGCCAACATCTACACTCTTAGAATCTAAAATAGCATTCATTTCATTCTTCGATCTCTCAATTTCTAAATTGCATGGATTCTTGGAATCTAACATGTCATGCGTTTCAACTTTTAACTTCTCATTCTCATTAATGAAATCATCCAAATCCTTCTTCAATCAATCATTCACATTTACTAATATATTACCTTTAATCATACAATTATTTAACTTTTTCATAGAATTATTATATTTAGAAGAAAGCTTTTTCCTTTTCACTTTAAGATCTTTTGCAATCTTAACTAATTCATCAAATGAAATTTCTTCATATTCAGCATTATTTTCATCATCATTTGAATGGGAGCTAGAAAGTACCTCAGTACTTTCCTGTTGAATGTTTGATCATGATGGAGCCTCTTTCATAAAAACTACTAGACTTTAATTTTGTACTTCTTTTTATTTTGCTTCCTCCACTTTCTTCACCTCTTCCTTGGCTACTTCCATATCAATACCTTTTATATAAATTTGCTCCAACCTACACCAAATCTCAAAAGCAGATTTTTATACGGATACTTTATCAAAAACATTCCTATATAATGCATCATGTAAGATATGTATGGTCTTTTCATTTAAAGAAGTAACTTCTTGATCATTTAAGAAATCATTAGAGCCATTTGAAATAATTTCCCACAAATGTAAATCTTGACCCATAATAAACAATTTGATTCTAATTTTTCACATTAAGAAGTCATTACCATTAAACATTGGTGGCTTATGAATATCTAAACCTTTTTTTACCAAAGCAAGGTACCATTTCTAATCTTTACTAACAATTTCATTAGAAATTAAGTAAATGTGAGACCAAAGCTCTTATACCACTTGTAAGCCCTAAGGCACTCAAAAGGAGGGTAAATTGAGTGTTTAAAAATTTCTTGATAAATTAAAAAACTTTAAACACCATAAGACAAATTTAATTGTATGAAATTTCTAACTAAAATTCAACCTAAATGATATGCCAAACTTTATACAAAAGTTAAACAAATTCAATAAATACTAAACCAAACACAATAAACATAAATATAAAGAGGATAGGGAAAGAGATAAACACCGAGATTTATAGAGGCTCACCTACCCCAAAGATAGACTACATCCTCTCTCTAACTACTTATTGGAAATTAACTAAAAAACTAATCTTATTTTAATTGGTTAAAGAGTAACCCTTACAACAATCTTGGTTACAATGTCAAGAGGAACCTTTACAACAATCTTGATTCTAAGGCGAAGAGAAACTGTTACAATGTTACTTTAGGGTGAAGAGTAACCCAACAATCTTATTCAAAGGTCAAAAGAAACCTATACAACAATCTTGAATCCTAAAGGTCAAGAGGAACTCACCAATCTTACTTTCCAATGGGTAAATAGTAACACTTACAACACAATCAATTTGCACAATTTTTATACCATAAAGCAGCCCCTAAAACAAGCTCCCTTGAGCTTCAACACAAGCTTATATAGCTTAATAAAATTTTATCAAAATCAATTCAATAAAGGGGCTCAAATATAACCAATGTAATGCTTATGCCTTATGTGATGTCTAATGCACATATAAGGCTTAAAGCCAACAAATTCACAATCAATTAATAACTCAATTCAAATATTCATAATATTAGGTGAAGAGAAACCTATGAAATCTATTTTAAAGTCAAAGAGTAGCCTATAATCCAATTAACAATTAAAACAAAACAATTCCCCCAATTATGTAACCAATAAATACCTTCTTTGATTTTTCTCTAATGCTCATACAATAAAAACAATTCTGAAAATCCTAAAGTGAATTAAACAACTTGGCAGGTATCCTAACACATTCACAGATCTTAAACAAATAAATTTATCTAGCAAAAACACAATTAAAGCTTCAAAAAGTCTGATTTAATCTATATAAGCATAAACTGTCAAAATATACAATCTTAAAGTTTCAACCTATAACCAAACAATTTTAATGAATCAAATGGTGCAAAATAAATTCAAAAAATCTATTAGAACGTCAATCAATCAATTAAAAACAAATCACAACAACAAACACAACTTTATAGCATCAAATGAATGGATTAAATGAAGACTAAAGTAGAAAACATCAAACATGGACAACTTTGGAGCAACCTATAAAATTAAGCTTTAAACACACAATATAATAGCTTACAAATCAAACAAAAAAAAAAACTAGCAACCTCCTAATATCATAAAAAAAACTGAAAAATCATATTTGTAGCACTAAAAATGGTTTTAAGAGCAAAATCGACTTGAACAAAGATGTTACATAAAAACTGGATAGTTTTAAGGTTTCGGTGTTATTGGAACTCAAACAAACATTATGAGTACTTAAAAATCAAAGTAATAGCTTTGTTGTACTCTTGAGCCCTTAAGCAAAACGTGTATGAAAATTTTGAATCAATAAAAACGGTTTTGCAACCTCAAAATTAAAGAAAATAGAAGTTCAACTAAAACATAGACAGCTTTGATGTTGAGGCTTTAAAAACTTAAATCTAACAAAATAATGAATCGAAAAATCAAATGAAAGCTTTATCAACTTTTTCTATGTATAAAATAACTGGAAACATAAATTTTACAGTACTAAAAATATATTTAAAACAAGAAAATCAAATTTGAAAGAAAACAATGCAAAAAATAAAAAAAAATCTTTGAATGTTTGAATGATTGTTCTTGAAATTTATTTTTTAGGGCATCTAAAACTGATAAAAATGTTTAGAAATAGTATTTATAGTGTTGGGAGAGATTTAGCGTCATTAGACATAAGAACTACTCATTTGGGAGATAAAACAACCTTTTAAAACCGAAAGAGGAAACTAGTCGTTAGAGAGAGAGACTAAAACAGTGCCTCGTGGAGCCTTCAACGGCGTCGTTGAAGGATGAGTAGCCCACCATTGAACTGGTAGGAAGCAGAGGTTAAAAGGCACCCTAGAACCCACCGTTTAGCTCCTAGTAACCCACTGTTTTGCCTCCATAAAACATGAAAAATGCTTCACACTATCTCTAAAACTTTCCAAACAAGTTCTTAATAATAATTAACACTTCAATCAAGTTTTAAAATATATATCAAGGATTTTTCAATTAACAAAAATATCCAATTGATTTAAAAACACAATAAGTAGCCTTAATTATGAAACCTTTATATTTAACCAACTTTAAAACCTTTTTAAGCAATTCTTAAACCATCCATAAACTAAAATTCACAACACAATGATATTTAAACAAATTTAAACATACATTAATAAGTTCAATCAACAATTCAAATCATTTAAAATCATCGAAAATCATGCACTAATACAATTCATCATATTAATTCTTGATTATGCAATATTTAGCCTATTAAGTCATTCTAATTCAATTTCTAACATAACAAATGTTATAATTAAATTCAATTAATCACTAAAACCATAATTTAACTCTTATATGCCTATATGAAAATATATCACATAAATGTGAGAGCCCTTCTCAAGCATTGATTAAGAATCAAGTTTAGGACACTTAAAACTTAAGACCTTTTCCTAAATCTATCTAAACTTGATCTTCATTCTCTTGATCTTCACTCTTGACCATCATTTGATCTTTAATCCTTATCCATTCTTGATCATCCAATACTTGAGCTCTTCTACTTTAGGCTCCACAAATATATTCATATACTTTAAAATTAACCTATCTTATAAAAACATAAAAAACTTAAACATTAATAATAATAATGTTTTGTTATCATCAAAATACATAATTGGAACCACCTTGATTCAAAAATATCATATGCCACCAAATAGCTATTAAAGAACATGATCACTTTATAGCTAATAAAGCATGATCAATAATAAATATAGATGTATATATATACATACATTACAAATTCTTTATTTTATAATTTAAAATCCATTTTAATATTTTTATTTTATAAATTAGCCTACCTATTTTCTAAATTATCAAGACAAGAGAATTACAATTTATGTTATTATATAAACATAGTTATGAGAAATTGACAACACCTTCTAAAGTTATGTCGTTTTGTAATATAATTTAAGTTATTGGAAAAAATTGAAATGTTGGAAATAAAAATTTCCTTACTTAATTTTCAAAAACATTTTCTAAATAAATGAGAAGTAAAAATTATTAGATTGTCTTTGTTTCATGAAACAAATTCAATTTATTTAATTTTAAATTTATTTTCAGTGTAATTATTTTTATTAGTCATTAGATACAAAACGTTGATACATAAAACAAAAAGGTCATTCATTCATTACTTTTTCTCAAACAAACTAATATTAATAAATAAAACTAAAGGCTAATATTTTTAAAAGTTATGATAGTATAAATACAAAAAAAATTAAGGATGTATTGCTGTTAATTTTATAAAATTATTATGTTAATAAGTATATTAGGAAATAGATGTAAATAAAATTTTCATTATAGATTTGTTTCAAATATAATTGTGAAAAATTCAATTGAATTACATATTCTAAATAATAATTATCAAATAAGATAATTCATTTACAAATGAAATAGACATTCTGAATTCATTCTTTCTAAATAAGGGCGTATGGTTTTAGAATTGGGATTTTTCAATTTATGACAAGATTCTTTTCTTTTCAAAATTGAATGTATTTTAACAAAATTGAAAGTAAAATTGACCTAGTGGAATCATCAATTGTATTTGATTTCATCCAATTTAGGTTTTCATTAATTTAGGCATATAAAATTTGGAACTTTTTCAATTTCTGGAAAAATTCTTCAAATTTTTTTTAAATTAAATGTATTTTTATGAAATTATAAATTAAATTGAGTTAATTGAACCATCAATTGTATTTGATTTAATCCAATTTAGGATTTTCCTAATTTAAGCATATAGAATTTGAGACTTTTTCAATTTTTAGCAAATCCTTCAAAGTTTTTCAAATTGAACGCATCTTCATAAAATTGGAAATAAAATTAGGTTAGTTGAATCATCAATTGAATGTATATAATGACTAATGTTTTTCTGCAACTCATAGTCAATTTGTTATACTTAATTAATTGATTTTATTTTTACAGGTAAAAAGAGGGAAGTTCAAGTGCTCCCAATAATTTAGTTTTTTTAGAGATTTGATGATCTAGTGTACACTTAAAGAAGAAAAACTCTTAGCATGAATAACTATACAATAATTTTATATTGCAATAAATATTTGAGAGGTGGGGGAATCATAAGATTGAATGAACATTTAGCTGGAATAAACGATGGTATGGAACCTTGTAGAAAATCTAGTCATGATCTGAAATGACAAATGAAAACTTTTTTTTGAAGAGTATCGGGTTGAGAAAGATAGAAGGTAAAGGCTGAATTACAAAATCAAAAGTGAAAGTTCATTTTGCAATGGTGGTAATGATATTGATTGTGGTGAAGCTAGTACTTCTACCCAATAAGAAAGGGGTGTTATAAGTACAAATGATATGATGAAATGAAGAAGACAAGCATCCATTTTTTTCAACTTAAAAACAACTCTTATAACTCGACCTTTAATTCATAGTGCACTATAATTAAAAGATGCAGCTCATAATGTTGATATAGCAATGGTTAGATAGTGTATGATGCATGCGTATTGTGAATTAGTGAGAAGATGTTTTAGAGTAAATATTATTCTTTTATTTCGAACTCCTTGTATTGCATACTATATTGATTTGATGCTGAAAATGTTAGAGATGGTAACACCTTCCTGTCATTGATAAGACTATACAAAAAGCCAAAAAAAAAAGGTTTATTTATAATCATACATAAGTGATGAATTTAATGAAGAAGGATTTAATAAATGGTTCCTATCACTTTAAAATTTTGTGCAAATGAACAAGTTAAAACTACAAGTGATAAGTGGGTTGTACCTCATGTTAGGTCTAATGTATGATTGGAAATTTCCAATATTATAGTTGAAGAAAGTGAATTTTGGTCTAATTATCAAGTTATAATATGAGTTTGTAAGCCTTTAATGAGAGTGCTTTATATGGCAAATAGTGATGAAAAGGTTACAATGAGATATTTTTATGATGCCATGGAGAGACAAAGGAAGTTGTAAAGGTTAATTTGAAGAATATATCTTTTTTATACACTCTTTTCTTTCTATCATTAACAAGAGATGGTAAAGACAGCTTTACTCTTTATTATTTGCTGCTTGGGCATTCCTGAATCCAAATATCCATTTTAAACTTAATTTCTTAAAGAAAATTAAAGTTAACATGGAAATATTATTAACTATCATCATAATTGTTAGACGTGAGATAACGCTAGACATTATTAGGATATAAATGGAGATAGACAAGGCTGTTTATAGTGATTTTATATTGCCCATAGTAATACGACAAAAAGATAAATTTAATATAAGTATACATTTCTTCACTTTTTTATTTACTTTAAATTAATTACTATTTCATTTTGTTTATAATTTTTTTATTGTCTTACAATTGTTTTGTGGGATTAATTTAGAAGTCGTTTTTTATAATTATAAAGGTTTTGTAATACTGCCCCCTCTTCAGTTATAAAAATGTCCTCTTTATCCTTCTTCTCATTTTCATTTTAAACCTATCTGTAAAAGTTACTATGCATATTTAACATCTGACAAACATAACTTTGTTGTCTAACCACCAAATCTAACAATCTAGGACTTTATGAAAAGCTCTTATGAAGCTCTATCAAATTCTTTAGAGTTATTGCATAAAAACGACCTAAGATTGAAGGAATCAAGGTTGAAAGTTTTGGTTCCTTTAGGTTAAGACATTTTTCCATCATTTTAGTCATTTTTAAGTCAAACTAATACCATCATCATCTCTAATAGCCTTAAAATCATAGGGAAAAAGTATCAATTGATAGAGATTAGATCGTTTGACGAGTGAATAGAGATAAGTCATTCTCCAACTTTCGATCTTCGATTCGATCAAATTAGGAGGAGTTATAGTAAACGGCAGGTACCATTGGAAAGAGGGAGAAGAAAGCAGTGTTTTTGGGTTGGTTTAAGGTTAACCACCATCAGGATGGTGGCACGTGTGGTTGGTTTTCTTACTAGTTTAGAATTAGTATGAAATATTTTTAAATTTTTCTATAAATTATATGGATTAACTTTCATAATTATGACAAGATGAAATTATTATGATTTGTGAATTAAAAATTATGGAAGTTTACATGAGAATAAGATCTAAGTTATTAATTAAGCCTAACAACTTATAAATAATATAGATTAAGATTTTTGCTTTTTTTATTTTATAGACACGTCATGAGTAGAAATAGCATTGCATAGTTCAAATTGAGAAATACAATCACCAAGTAAGTTCATAGTCACTTATCAATACATAAATTGTACCGCTCTTTAAATATGTTTCAATACAGATTGAACGATGGCATGTTAAATGTCAATAGATGCCATACTCAAATGCATGTATATATAATATAGTATCCTTATATATATAAACATGCATATTGGTACCAACCTATATACGATATATATATATATATATATGTTCGTAAATACAAACTCCTTCTTGCGAAGCCCATATTACCCTTATTATGATAGTTAAATATATACATGCTTGTTAGGTACTAGAGCATTTTACATATATTTGTGATTATTATTTTTTGTATAATTAGACGCCTACTTACTGAAATTGTTTAATTGATACTTTGACTGTATGTTTGAGTGGGATTATGAAGGAGGGAGACACCGCAGAGCATATTTCTTAATAGGTATACATTATAATTAGATGTGTACTGGTTATGATTATGAAAGCAGTTATGTTTTATGATATTGAGATATCTTATAGAAAAATTATAATTGATGCATGGCTCATGATCAAGTCCTTATTTGTTATGTTTATTACTGGCATAATTATGATTTTAGACGCAACTAGTAAGGACTATTTTGTTGGTGATGCATGGCTCTCTGTAACCCTCCTTTAGACTAAGAAAGCCTTATGGGTATTATAAGTATAAGTGTATGGCTAAGTCATTGGTGATGTGTAGCTACCCGCAACCATTTAAGTTTTAGTATTATAAGGATTACCTTTGAAGATTAGGGACCTATATATATTCCTTTTCCACGATCCATTATGCATTGTATGTGTGCTTCATCATGCATCATATATGCATGTTTATATCAGTGAAAATTTCTATATATATTATATATACATGATGTGAACATATTGTAGGGTATTATAGGGTATTGTAGGTTGATATGAACTTATTAAGCGAGGTTGGACTTTCCTAAACTCTATTTTTTCAGATTAGCTATTACCAGTTTCACAGTAGTGACTTTTAGGAGTAGTAGCTATAACTTATCCACCTCTATATATGTATTTCATTTATTTTCAAATGTACTGATACTCTAATGTCTGCAATAACATCGTTTATTATATTGTAAACTTTATCCTAAGCACACTAGCATTATTATACATTTGTTGAGTATGTATTTATGTGTATTTGTGTTACTATTCATTTTCTTTGATTATTTGTTTGTTTTTATCATTAGTGGTAAAGCTTATATGTAATCTAGAAGCCTTGAATCTTAGGTTTCATGTGTTAGTCATGTACTCATTCCAGGTCATGACCGATTTGTATTTAAAATTGTGAGCCCTATAACACTAAGGAGGGGATAAATTAGGCATTAAAAATTTTCTTATGAATTAAATAATCTAAGTGTAAGCCCTATGGTACTCAAGAGGAGGGGTGAATTGGGTGTTTAAAAAACCTTTCACAAATTCAAACTAGCAACTTAAAACAATTGAAAACTAGATGCAATCACTAAACTAATATTCAATCCTAAGATGGAATGAGAATGCAATTACCAAAATAAATGTAATAAGTTGAGATAAGAGAAGACACAAGTCAATTAAAGAAGTTCACCTATCCTAAAGATAGGCTACGTCACCTTTCTAACTACTTGTTAGATGATTCTATACTAATCAATCAAAATAAGTATAATCTTCTTACAAGGTGAAGAGTAACCTTTACAATCTTACTTTTCAAGGGGTGAAGAGTAACCCACAACAATAATCTTACTTTCTCAAGGTGAAGAGTAACCTATCCCAAATCTTTTCAAGAAAAAGAGAAGCCTATACAATTCAAAAATATTTAAAAGATTCAATTTCCCCCAAATTCAAGTAACTAAATACACCTTGAAAGGTGTTTAACTCAATGCACAATTAAACTAAGGGCTTTAGCTTTCAATAAATGATATGAATGAATAATGACAATCTTGAAAGCCTA
>JAOXYD010024824.1:0-14426 GCA_028565735.1 Pinacopodium congolense | reverse complement strand
ACATCGATTTATACCCTAAAAACATGCATAAATCCTAACTATCAAGCATAGACTAACTAAGGACATTAAGAATAAATGCAATCCTAACCTATTAAATAACACTTCACACAAATTAATATTTGATCAAAACAAACTTGAAAATATAAAAATCAAAACCCAAACAAGTAAAATATAGGCTGGAAACTTGAAAAATAAAAAGCTTCATTCATATATAAATATATATTCATTAATTCCATCCAATGTCAAGGAACTAAACTATGCAACTAGAAAATAACAACTCAATATCTTGGAAAATGAAACAATGTTATCACTTAGGAAATCATTTAATTATGAAATGAAACTATAAACATTCAGCCAACACATAAAACATTTGAAAATAAAAATAAACCACTAAAGCTATGGAAAAGAAACGAATGAAATGAGAATAGCGTGTGAAGAAAATTGAAAATAAACTAAGCAAGCTCTTGTTATAAATAACATAAAGAAACAAAATAAAAATCCCTAGGAAAGCTTCAAAACATGTTGCAGCCGTCATTCTTGACTAGGAAAGCTTCAAGCTCTCCTTTCTTTGTTCTTTCTTCTGCTTCCAACTTGTTGTCTTCCTCTCTTTCATTTAATCTTGTAAAACTGCTTGATTTATAAGAGATGGAATAAGATAAATGCTGCTCATCTTGTTGGTTTGAAAGCTTGAGCTGTCCCCACCAAAGATGAAACCACTCCTCTCCAACAAGTTTGCTAGCCTTCCACTCTCCAAAAAGGATGAAGTTGCCTTCTCCAATAAAAAGAAAGCTTAATTTGTTTTTGTGTCCAAGCCTAGGTCTTCATACGTTCTAAAGCTAGACAAAATAGCCTCTTATTTGCTCTAATGCACTACTGTATTGGAGGAGCTTAAGCTCTTTGTGTTGAAACACATGGCAGCCATATAACAAGAAAAGGCTTCTCTTTTAGACACCACTTCTCAGCTTCATATGGTGTCATTTTCTCCTTAAGCTTTTAGAGCTTTCCTTGCTCTTTAAACGCATCACTTAATTGTCGTTTAATTTTTAGCATGAGTTATTATTATTTTTTCTTTTTTTTTTGTTCCTAAACTGAAATATACTTTGAATTTTTGCTCTATTTACTTCCAAATCTTTATACTTAGATCCAAAACTTGTGTTAAGGGATTAAACTTACCATTAAGCATAATATAGGACAAGTTAAGTACTTTTGAACATAAAATGGGGATGAATTTAAGTGATTTCAACTGTAAAAACATGACAAAACTCATCCCTATCAAATACTCTCACACTTAAACTATTGCTTGTCCTCAAGTAATTCAAACACAACCATTACATTCTATCAATTCGTTTTCAAAGAAATCATCCAATTTTTCAAACGTTAGCAAAATCAGGCATTGAACTACTACACATATCATAATTATTTTTCATCAGTACACATAAAAAATTCAAACGAAGGCATCATCGATCAAAGGTAAGCGTAAAATCAAGATAGATTTTCCTAACGATATCCACTCATTTCACTCAACTACGTTTAGGGTTTAGTGTTTCACTCCAAGCTCCCACTAAGAGATTACACTACTATAGGCTTTCAAATACACTAATTATTTTCCACATGGATTACATGCTACTATGGATTAAAAGGACTTTGGTTCAGGTTTGTAATCGGGTTTAGTTTTAGATGAGGTATAAAGGTTGAGGGGATGTCTCAAAAGTGTTAACGAAGTACTAAGTGTGGAGGGACTACTAAATATGAATTTTAAGATATGCATATAAATACAATGGGCTAATAATTACTTACTATTGCTAATTTATTTGATTTTTTCTCTTTTTTTTAATTTGCATGACACTCAAAAAGCAAGAAGACAATAGTAGCAAATATGTACAAATCATAAGTATAAAACCATCTCAAATCATCTCAGAATAACATGTAAGTTTAAAAGTCCCAAACTATAGACTAAATGCTCACTTAGTATTTTATTATACTTATGATCAGGTAAGGCTAATGGGGTTTTGGGTTTTTAAGATGTTTAATTTCCAAACAAAAAGGTTAAAGGCTCAAAAGGGTTGCAAGGGATAATGGATAAGGTCGGTCATTTAAGTTAAGTGGTTAAAATAAGGAAGACCTTATTCCTTTCCATATAACATGCATCTCATAGTTTCAAATCGGTTCAATGCAAGTTCTGAAAATAATCTTCCTAGGGAAGCATTACATACAATAAGAAAATTAAATGACTAGAATGTAGTCATATAAGCTCAATGCCTCACTGAGGTTTATATATGAAAATCCATCATGATTCACTACATTACTTAATCACTTAAGTATTAAATTTGGACTAAGTTTATGCAACTAACTACTTCAATTAATCAACATGATTCACTTCCTACTCAAGCAACCTAATCCAAATTCAAGCATACAATTCAATCTCATTCTAACTACTATGATAGAATTTCATAGTTCAATATTCATCACAATAGATTAAGTGCAATAGTGCAAAAATTTTCAAACTAGCCCCACCCCCACATTTATAATGGACATTGTCTTCAATATCCAAAAACAATAAAAGCACATGCAAAAGCGATGGGAACAGAAGTACTCCCCTAGATCGAAGAAGTCATGTGGAGCTTGACAGCAAAAATTTGAGCTTTCTTCTTGTTTCTTTATTCACAAAACAAACCAAAGAAAATAATTAAAACACCAAAGCAAAGAATCCAAAAACTATTTACAAAAGGAAGAAAAGAAAATAAACAAAAGGATACATTGGGGTGCCTCCCACCTTATCACTTGTTTAAGGTTACAAGCTTGACCCCTATTAACCCTCATCCATCGATGTAATGTGGAGCTTCAAGCTCCACCACCTCCAAGCTCTACACTTGAAATCCCTCAAAGTAAGGCCTGACTTGATGTCTATTCACCTTAAACACCTTCCCCATCTTGGCACTCTTAATCTCGACTACTCTATGGGGATATACCCTAATAACCTCAAATGGACCTATCCACCGAAAACATAACTTACCTGGAAAGAGCTTAAGGTAGGAGTGATGTAGAAGATCTTACTGGCCCACCATAAAGGTCTTCCTTAAAATGTTACGATCGTGAGATGCCTTTGTCTTTTATTTTTAGATCCAAGCATTCATAAATGCCTCATAGTATAGCTCCTCGAGCTTTTGTAGTTGTAGTTTCCTATAGGCACCAACCTTGACTACCCATATTGCATTGTTTGAGCTCCACTAGAAAATTGAACGATTTACTAAAGATGATGTGGTATAGTGACATTCCAATTGGAGTCTTGTATGTTGTCCTGTAGGCCCATTAGGCATCGATAAGTCTTTCACTCCAATCCTTCCTACTATAAGTCACTGTCTTTTCCAAAATGGATTTGATCTCGAGTTAGATACCTTAGCTTAGCACTCATTTGAGGGTCAAAAACGGTTTAAAAGTCTCGACCATCCGATTGCAAAAGTGAGTCCTTGTTCCTGATAATGGCTCATAGGTCTCCACACCTAGAGAAAATATTGGATTTCAAAAAATCCGCAACCACTGGAGAATCATCAATTCTTGTGGCTTTTACTTCCACCCAATCAACTGTAAGTAGAATATTTGAAATCCAAATGACAAAGGGAATGGATTTGTGAAATCTATGCCCCAAATATAAAAAATCTCATAAATCAAGATGGGGGTTTGAGGCATTTCCCTATGGGAACCCAATGTACCTATGCATTGACAATTGTCACAAGCCCTGCAAAAATCAAATGCATCTCGAAAAAGAGATGGCCAGTAAAACCCGCGCTCCAGAACCTTGCGAGCTATTCGCTTTGATCTAAAATGACCTCTACATACATAAGAGTGACAAAATGTCAAAATGGAAAGAAATTCACCGTCAAGTACGTACCTTCTGATGACCAAATCTATACAAAACCACCATAGGTAGGAATCATCCCATACATAAAACTTTGCGAGGCTCTTCATCCTCTCCTTCTATGCCCTGGTAAAATCTATGGGAAATTGATGAGAAACTAATAAATTCACTATATCAGCATACCAAGGGGCTGTCAGCTATACTACATGCAACTGTACATCCAAAAAATCATCATTGATAGGTTATGTGTTAGCCCTATACTCCATTAAATGGCTCAAATAATCTATTACTCTGTTCTCCAAACCTTTCTTATCTTTTATCTCCATGTCAATCTCTTGAAGTCAAAGTATCTAATAGATGAGCCTAGGCTTTGTATCATTCTTTTTAGTAGGTACTTCAAAGCTACATGATCATAATAAACATTAATCTTAGTACCCAATAAATAAGACCTGAATTTATCCAAAATAAAAACTACTGCAAGAAGTTCTTTTTCTATAGTAGTGCAGTTTACTTAGGTCTCGTTCAGGGTCTTTGAAGCTTAATAGATGAAGTAAGGAATCTACCCCACTCTCTGGCCTAAAATTACTCTAATAGCTTGGTTAAAGGAATCACACATGAGCTAAAATTGTAGATTCCAATATGGATGTTGTAAGATGGGTACAGTGACCAATTTCTTCTTCAACGCATTGAACGCCTTCTTGCATTGCTTATAAAAAACAAACGCTTTGTCCTTCTGAAGTAGCCTAACTAATGGTTATACAAATTTGGAAAAGTCTTGAATGAACCTACAATCAAACCATGCATAGATAAGAAAAAAGCAAATCTCCAGCACAGAAGCAAGATAAGGCAAAGAAGAAACAAGGTATATCTAGGCTCTATCAACCTCAATATCTTTAGCAGAAATCACATATCCTAAAATCATCCCTTGTTGAACCATAAAATGACATTTTTCAGAATTAATAATAAAGTTAGTTTTAAAATATAATTTAAGTACCAAAATAAAGTGATTTAGGCATTTTTTAAAATGAATCATGATGTAGGATAAAATCATTCATAAAAACTTCAACGATTTTCTCAAGATACTCAGAAAAGATACCTATTATTCACCTTTAAAAGGTGGTGGGGGCATTGCACAACCCAAAAAGCATCCATCTATAAGTAAAGGTACCATATGGGCATGTAAAGGCCATCTTCTCCTGGTCCCCCAGAGTGATAGCTACCTGAATATAACCTAAATAACCATAAAGGAAATAGTAGTAAGCACGAACAGCAATACACTCTAACATCTGATCAATAAAGGGTAAAAGAGAGTGGTCCTTTCTACTCATCAAATTGAGCTTGCAATAATCCATGCAAACTTGTCATCCATTCTACAATCAAGTCGGGACTATCTCTCCTCTTTCATTCTCCACAACTACAATACCTAACTTATTGGGAACCACCTATAAAGGACTTACTCACTTGGGGTCAGAGGTGGGGTATATGACACCCACATCTAGCAACTTTATCATCTCCTTCTTCACCACCTCCATCATTGGTGGGTTGAGACGTCATTACACTTGACAGACTAAGGTAGTTCCTTCCTCAAGAAAGATCTTGTGTATACACAAAGAAGGACTAATACCTTCAATATTTGTAGTTTTTCGTCTTAATGTTGTCTTATATCCTTGCAACACACTGACGAGCTTCTCTTCTTGCATCTTGGTAAGGTCACTTGCCATAATGACTGGAAGTGTGTTATTAGTATCCAAATAAGCGTACTTGAGGAGAGCAAGTAAGGGCTTTAACTCCACTTCTGATGCTTGCACAATAGAAGGCAACAAACGATTAGTACTAACAGGTAATTTTAAAAAATTAGGGATATACCTACTAAAAGGACTTGTCTCAAGTGCCCTAATTGCTTTCTTTAGGTCCTCTCCGAACTCAAACTTGGTTTGCCAATAATCAAACATTTGTTGCTCCAATGGGGTGGTTAAGATTACCTCTAAAGGATCACCTGTAGAAAGAAGAGACCAATGTTCAACCAAAGAGTCAAGAATATCTATATTGGCTACTAACTTACAATCTACTGGATAGCAAATGGTGTCAAAGATGTTAAAACGGATGACCTTGCCATCAAAATCCATAGTTAACACCCCATTGTATACATTAATCTTTGTACAAGATGTCTTAAAAAATGGCATGCCTAATAAAATTGTCGAAGGACTCGAAGAGTCCTCATCGTGCATATCTAACATATAAAAATCTACAGGAAAAACAAGTTCATTGACCTGCACTAAAACATCCTCAACAACCCCCTCAAGGTATGTGTTAGATCGATCAGCCAATTGTATGTTAATACAGGTATCTTTTAATGAACCAAGATTAAGAGCTTTTAAAATAGATAAAGGCATAACATTGATCGAAGCTCCTAAATCTAACATGCATCTCTTATACCTTATGTTACCTATCTTACAAGAAAAGAAAAAAAAAACTAAATCCTTACACTAGGGGGGAGTAGCTTTCTCTATAAGACTACTGAAACATTGTCCCCCACACTAATCTTCTCGTCTCCCTTCAGCTTCCACTTATTGGTGCACAGCTCTTTTAAAAACTTAGCATACCCTGAAACTTGCTTAATTACTTCCAAAAGAGGGATATTAATTGCAACCTTATGAAATACCTCAAATATTTCTTTTTTCCTTATCCTATTGCTTATTCTTTGTTAACCTGCTAAGAAATGGAATAGGGGGTGAACTAGTAATAATAAGGTGTGAAGTACTTACTTGAAAAGGGTGTTCCTCCTTCATCTTTGTTAGCTCGGTTTCTTCCTCTTCTTCTTTCTCTTTCCCCTTTTTTGGCCCTTATACCTCCTTGCCACTCCTCAAGGTAATAGCGCAAGCGTCTTCTCTTAAATTCCTTTTAGGTTGACTATGTAACCTTGCTGATCTTTAGGCTTGTACCTTTCCCATGGCATCAGCTAGCTGACTTACCTGGTTTTCTAAATTCATTAAACCACTCCTCGCTTCCTGCTAAAATTCAAAAGTGTTAGTCACTAAGCTCTTAACAATTTCCTCTAAAGGTACCTCCAGCTTGTTATGGATATGGCGGTTGTGGAGGTGGTGGACTTAGCTAAAACTATGGTTAATTCTGATGAAAACCTAGTGGCATATAAAATCCTTATAGTTGTTACTATTAAGTAAATGGCCGCACATTGCAGCTGCAAAAGGGCTATACCTTCATTGTTATCCTTAAAACCCTCCAACTGCGTTGATGTGCTATTCATCGTATACATAAGGACAACCATCTATAGGGTGGTCAGCTAACGTAAAAATACCAAAAACCTTGGTAGGCCCCTTACTTATCACTACTTACTGGACCAAAATGTTAAGTTGGCGAATTGCTACTCCAACTTGGAAATGGAAACTTCCTTAACTTTCTTTGTTGAGGATAAGGCACTGTTGCAATTCCCCCAATACTGAGAGTTAGCCGTCATTATTACTATCAAGTTCCTAGCATCCTACAGCGTCCTATCCACCAAGGATCCACCACTCACAGCATCTATCATATTCCTATCCAAAGGAAGCAAACCTTTATAGAAATATTGAATTAATAACTGGTCACTTATTGGATGGTTTAGATAATTATTGTAAAGATTCTTAAACTACTCTCAATACTTATGCAAAGACTCCCCTGCATCTTATTGAATACCATAGATTTCCTTCTTAATGTTAGTGGCTCTTAAGGAAGGGAACTACTTCTTTATGAACATCTGCTATATTTTCCCCAAGTTTTTTACCGAGATGGTAAGAAAGGCATACAAGAACTTCTTGGTTGCATCTGCTAAGGAAAAGGGAAATGCTTTAGCTTGAGCTGCTCCATTGGGACTTTCGTTGGCTTTATACCCGAGCATGTTATGTGAAACTCCTTCAGAAACTTGTTGTGGTTTGTGATGTATCCTAATCCCAATGAGTTGTTGTCGTGAAAAACCATAAAAGTAGGTTAGGCACAAATTAATCCAGGTATAATCTCAACTTCGAGCTCATCATCTAGATAATTAATACTAAGTTAGCTAGGATTGAAAGTAAAAGCAACAAGCTTCTTTAATGTCCTTTGATGCTATTCCATAGTCTGTTTTACTTCTTCCTCCTCTGTGAACTCGTCTGAACTTACTTCAACTTCTTCTCCAAAGGATATGGAATTACCACTCTCATGAAGATGTGTCTGACTTTCTTGCTCTATCTGAAAAAATCTGGTGCGACCTATAATAGGAGAAAAAAAGAAAGGTTTAGGTGTAAAAAGTAATAAACCCCTATTTTCCTCAGCAAATTTTTCTAAACGAATATGTTTAAAGGAACTGTATGACATGCAAAACTAATGGAAGAATGATAAAGATCAACAAAAACATAGACAAGGACAATACTGAAAACAACAAATAATAGGTGCCAGCTCCTCAACAACAACACCAAAATTTTTGTGAGTTTGTCACAAACTACTAAATAATAATATCTAACTAGACCTCACAATGCAGTAGATGGTAAGTTAGGGTTGAACCACAAAGAGTTAGAATATTACTGCTATTCCAAATGTTGCAAAGACAAAAAAACAAAAACCCCTGAAGAAGATGCAAGTTAAACTAAGCTAAGATGAAAATAAGGCAGTCAAAAGACAAATACAAAGCAAAGCACGAAAGTGGATTATTAACAATAAAAAAATAGGCCGAAGGTATTATTAGGAATCTGGGGTAACTATTGATCATTGAATTTGGATAAAAAATGCTCTAGCCAAGGTACTAGCCTATAGGTTTGAATAAGCTCTCAAACCCTCAGTTTCTCTAAATTAGATAAATCTAACAAGCTCTAGAAATGCCCCTATCGTCATTATAACCTAGAACAAGCTCTCTAGATTTAATAGTGAAGACTCATTAGGTACTAAGGAATGACTAACATAGGCCACTAACTTGCAAGCTTAAAAGGTGTAACCTAAAGATATGAAACCCTAAAATAGTTAGTTAAGTATCCTAACAAAACCAACTAACCTATTATTGATTTTAGGAAATCATCAAGGACAATTTCGTATTCTTTGCTCAGTCCTAGCAGTCAAATTAAAAAATTACCTAAAGGTTGATCAAGCCTAAGAGCAACTTCTAATCCATGTCATTTAACCAAAGTTCAAAACCAACCTATCCTATAAACACCAAATCAATCCAAACTCACTCATATTCTCATAAATGATTATCCCATCATCCGTCCTATACCTTCAAGCCCTTAGGGATTTAGTCACACATATTTAAATCAACTACTACAGCCACACATATTTAAATCAACTTAACAAAGATTAAAAAAGCACAATTCATACTTAATTAAATAAAAATAAGGCTAAAAGATTTAGAACATTAAAGGAAAACATTTTCAACACGTAAACTAACACAAAGTTAACTATACTATTAATTAATTAGCTAAAACCTAGTTCAATAAAACTCAAATTAATATTCTAAAAAAAATTCCAACATATATAAGCTAAACAAACATTGATTTATGCCCTAAAAACATGCTTAATCCTTAACTATCAAGCATAGACTAACTAAGGAAATTAAGAATAAATGCAAACCTATTAAATAACACTTCATAAAAATTAATACTTGATCAAAACAAACCTAAAAATATAAAAATCAAAACCCAAACAAATAAAATATAGACCAAAAATTTGAAAAATAAAAAACTCCATTCATATATAAATATATATTCATTAATTCCATACAATGTCAAGGAACTAAACTATGAAACTTGAAAATAACAACTCAATACCTTGGAAAATGCAATAATGTTATCACCTAGGAAATCATTTAACTCTGAACTGAAACTATAAACATTCAGCCAAGACATAAAACACTTGAAAATGAAAATAAACCACTAAAGCTATGGAAAAGAAATGACTGAAATGAGAACAGTGTATGAAGCAAAATGAAAATAAACCAAGCAAGCTCCTGTAGTGAATAGTACAAAGAAACAAATAACAAATCCC
Source organism: Pinacopodium congolense (assembly GCA_028565735.1). Taxonomy (NCBI): domain Eukaryota; kingdom Viridiplantae; phylum Streptophyta; class Magnoliopsida; order Malpighiales; family Erythroxylaceae; genus Pinacopodium; species Pinacopodium congolense. Next base: position 4,567 of record JAOXYD010024824.1, on the reverse strand, counting down.
AAGAAAAGCTTCAAAACATGTTGCAACTGTCATTCTTAACTAGGAAAGCTTCAAGATCTCTTTTATTTTTTCTTCCTTCTACGTCCAACTTGTTGTCATCCTCTCTTTCATTCAAGCTTGAATTTAAAAGAGATGGAACAAGACAAATGATACCCACCTTATTACTTTGAAAAGCTTAAGCCACCCCACCAAAGATGAAGCCACTCCTCTCTAACAAGTTTGCTAGCCTCCCACTCTCTAACAAGGATGAAGTCGTCCTCTCTAACAATAAGAAAGCTTAATTTATTTTTATGCCAAGCCTAGGTCTTTGTGCGTTCCAAAGTAAGACAAAACATCATCTTATTTGCTCTAATATTCTACCATATTGAAGAAGCTTAAGCTTCTTATGTTGAAAAACGTGGCAGCCATATAACAAGAAAAGGCTCCTCTCTTAAACACCACTTCTTAGGTTCATATGGTGTAGTTTTCTCCTTAAGCTTTTAGAGCTTTCCTTGCTCTTTAAACGCATCACTTGCTTGACGTTTAATTTTCAGCTTGAGTTTTTATTTTATTTTTCTTTGTTCCTAAGCTAAACTATCCTTTGAATTTTTGCTCTAATTGCTTCCAAATCTTCATAATTTGATCCAAAACTTGTGTTAAGGGATTAAACATGCCATTAAGCATAATATAAGACAATTTAAGTACTTTTGAACGTAAAATGACGATGAATTTAAGTGATTTCAAATATAAAAACATGACAAAAAATCATCCCTATCAGTGACATTGAAATTGGTTTATTAATTGTAGCACACTAAAAATGGTAATAAAAAAAAAGAAAGTACCAAGGATAATATAAAGACAAGAAATGCTCCACATATAAAAATAGCATCAAAGTACATAAAGGAAGCCAAATACATCCAAAGAACCCAAAATACATATGAAAAGTACTAAAACAAAATATAACATAAGTAAACAAACTAAGCAAAGCAAACAAAAACACTATCCATGAACAATAGATAAAAATTAGGACAATCCAAACATTATCTAGCTAGGTGGTGAATAGTCTCGAGATCAAACATAATCCCATAGGATACCTATCTGGCTATGACCACATTTAACTCAATCTCAAACATTGAAAACTTGCTCTTAATAATAACTAGTAAAAATTTAATCTGAGGATCTATGTCAGCTAGCATGCACTCTAAGCAAAGAAGAATGGCAGTGTTATCCTCAAAAGATGGAGTAAATGGAGGCACATAAGTAGGAGCATCAATTGCTATTAGAGGGTAATGGACACTCAAATTGGCTTCAAAGGAAGGATCGCAATACCCTCTTAGGGAGTTGCTACAAATACAGTTCATTAAGATCATCAGCTCTCTCACCGGCTTAAAGAGGCCTCTATATGGTATTGCACCAGGTGCCCCGAACTCTAACATACTACAAGAGTTTCAAAATGGGAGAGGCAATGATGGAGGAAATAGGAGGTTAAATAGTGACCTTATCCTAGAAGGAAACACTTGCCTTTTAGAAAATCCTTGTCATTAAACATGAAAAGTAGAAATTTATGTTAGTGCACTGAAACCTAACCACATTTTTTCATGCTCTGAAGGATGAATCCTAAAAGTGGGAGGCCCTAGATATCACCTAAACCATGGAGCATCTTTTACAGGATGTAAGTATCCATTTATTTCATCTCATTTGAACCACTAGCTCGTGGAGTATCATTAGCACGCAGCAGTGCTACCATTATATGCTCTTGAACTAGTAACTGATAAGTTAAATAATACCTTTTTCATGGTGGCTTAACCAAGCCTAAAGTAGCAAAAGCCATATTAATCGAAAATGAGGGATCAGATTCCACATAATCACCTTATCGTCTATTAACTTTATGCTCATATACATCACCAACACCCACAAACTTAATAAAGAATATAATAAATCATGATTAAAGATCATAAGTGCATTTTTTATTTCTTTGCATTTTCTACTTTCTTATTTCAAATTATATCAAGATTTCACTCTTCCAATGTTTTTATTATATATTTTTTGCATTGGGACAATAACTCGTGGGAAAGACTGATTTAAGGATGGAGAATTAGCATATCGACTTGCTTTCTTCCTTCCCCCCTTCTCTACTTAGTTCAATCAAAACTTTTTTAAGAAATTGTTGTAACAAAAACTAAAAAACATATTTCATAATTCACATAAGACTTGGTACTGAATTCTAATAAATAATTATTCCTCTTATTATCAATTTTTGATTAAAAATTTATTTATTAATTTATAATACAAATCAAATTTAATACAAATAAATAGTGAAATTTTCATTTCTTCAACAAGTAGTGATTGATAGAAATATTTGTGGATTAGTACAATTATTGGAATCCCATATTAGGGAGTCCAAGCTATACTAGACTGATACTGAGATTTTCTTTTAATAGGCCAATACGATTATAGTTTTCCTTGCAATGGTCCGGGATGAGATGGTACTGGTGATATTTTAGCTTGGGACACATTTTATTTGGTTTTTTTCTAGATGTTAATTACTATTGCATAGTTACTTTTTATTGGCATTGGAAACACATCATATTATGGCAAGGTAATGTTTCACAATTTAATGAATCTTCTACTTATTTGATGGGATGGATAAGAGATTATATATGGTTGAACTCTTCACAGCTTATTGATGGATATAACGTCTTTCATATGAATATTTTACAGTCTAATTATACTCCTCATCAAAGGAGATTTTTCCTATTTTGAATAGGGACATTTTTGTATCATTTTCAAAAAAAGTTCATAAAATTGGTAGATATGTAAAAGAGATTCTTTCTTTTCCATCATTGAGTTAAATAGCAATAATTTGAAGCACTTCTTTATACATTATTTTGAAAACCAAAAGACTCAATTGTATGGATATGGAAAATACAGCATTTCTAATCATAATAGGAAAAGGAGAGAAACAGATATTCAATTTAAAGTGAGTAAACATAATTCTAGACTGGATCTCATCGATACATATACCATTATGTGGAAACCCATTTACCCGCTAAAACAAGTACAATGTGAAATGCTTAATGGTAAAATAACGATTCCCATGTTGAGGTCTAATTCTCTCTTCATAGATCTTTTAAAATATTTTTTACAAAGTTTTATTATAGCATCTATAATTGCTTCTAATTTAGTTGGACAGCTTGATAAATAGACACTATGAATCTCTATAGATCCTATTCATAGATTAACGAAAATGTGTAATGCTAAGTTAACTTGGTATCACTAATTATCCTCAAATTAATCAATAAATTCAAATGCAATTTCAATTCAAATCCAAATCAACATAACGATAGTGTACCAGTCATAAATAATAAAGTAGAGCACATTTAAGACTTTAGAATGTCAATCCTACAGAGAACTGATTATATGACTACTAAGGTAATTGGATTACAATTATCTAAGGAAACCAAGGCTTAAAAATAAGGTTAGATTGACTCAAGACATTAAAAAAAAAACTAAAAACTTCTAACTTTGCAATTGAACTCCAAATTTTCCAAGGATTACCAGTTGATTAAATGACTAAGGACTATGCTTAAATGACTCAAGTGACTTATGAAATGAATTGGAATCTCTAATCCAAGGCCTTTACTAACTCAAAACATAGCTATGGTTTAAGTCTATGTCTTTTCTCTAACTATCCTAAATTGATATTTGGTTATTTCATCAATTAATAGGCATTAGGCTTCAAGTTGAAGAAGTTCTAATCCTAAAGTCTATTTAAGATTAGTGCCTTCATGATAACCAAGGAATATTTCCCAGATCCAATGATTAAACAAAATTTTTTACTGAATTTTTCAATGATTAAAATAGAGATTATTGAATCTTCAACCATCTTAAATCATATTCTAAGTGGCAAACTCAAAATAAGCATTATGATCTCAACTAACAAAGATTATCATCTAATTTTGTGTTAAACATGTACTCAAGACATTATAGAACCTATCCTAAGTTAGAATTAAGCTTCAAACATCATAAATAAACAAGAAAAATTAGATCAAATCAAAACATCACAAGTTCTTGCATATATGTGAACAAAGGAGTACAAAACAAGATATTTAATGTTTAGAAAGCATCAAGTAATGATAAAAACTAATAGATAGCCTCCCAACATGTCTATGAATTCCATTGAATCCTCAAAAGAACCTACAATTATAATATACAAAGGCTGGAAAACAAAAAGAAAAGAAAAACCTAGAAACTAAGGAAAGAAGAAGAGAATCTGATTTTGATCTGAATTCTCCCTTCAAATCCGACCTAACTGCTTCAAAAATGGTCTCTAAGGCTTCTTATATATGTTGACTGTAAGTAGGGAAAAGTTGGAGCAAATTGCAGCAAGTGGAGAGAAAGTTGCAGCTGAAAATGGCGTGATAACTACTAAAATGAAACTTAATTAAAGTAAAACAGCGGGTTATGAAGGCGTCATTTAATTCCCTATCTTCGAGAGTAAAATAGCGGGGGGTTTAAAATTTTATCATCTTCATCTTCTTCTCTCTAAGCTACTGTCAACACCTCTCCCTTTACAAAATTTCTTCTA
>JAOXYD010024813.1:0-14426 GCA_028565735.1 Pinacopodium congolense | reverse complement strand
TTAGCTAGCACAAGTAGGACTCCAGAGAGTCTACATAACACAAGGAAAAACAACAACGACACAGAATTGAAGAGAAAAATCATATCTAACATTAGTGATAGATGCTCTTGCTTCTCTTTTAGTTTTTCTTAGATGTTTTAGGCTTCGAACACTTGTAATTTGAGTTTTAGATTCATTTTTGAGTTTCTGTTTATTGGAGATTAAAGTTAAGACATATATCTGAGTTTACCATTATAAGGGGTTTCTTAACTCAAATTGTTACTTTATTTCCTCTATTTTTCATATTAATCAAAGTTCATGTTCTTATGTTCATATTCTTGAATGTTCTTTGATTTTCTTGCAAGATCTTATAGAATCTGAACTTGTGTTCATGTCCAGATCATGTTGAGGAGTTTAATACTTGTCCAGGAGCTTTTTAAACCTATTTTGTAACTTTTAAGCTAATTATTTCGGCTTATATTTTTTAATCTATCAAAGTATGTGGCTTAAGATGCATGTTTTATATACTTTGATGATCATGTGTGGCTAAATCCATTTTCCAACTTCAAATTGTTGTTTTAATGTTTTAGGAGAGCTTAAGGACATTTAATAAGGTCTGATTTTGTTTATTAAAGGTCTTAAAGTTCTTCTTTTGTTTTTCGGAGCACCTAAGATTAGAGTGATAGATAATCTAGGATTCGAGAAATCTACGTAGATTTTTAGAAATATCAATAAGCAACACAAATCAATCAATGAATGACTAAATTTTGATTATTTTTTAGAGTTAGAGATCTAAGATCACAAATCTAGAAATTAACTTCTTTAAATTAAAGCCCATTGGCTAGATTTAAAGCATAACAAAACATTAAAATAAGTTTAATGGAGAAAAGGCATAAGTCTTAACCATAGCTTTGTCTTGAATTAGTGAAGGAACTCTAATCCAGCCTTTAAATTTGTTTAAAGCTCAATTAATTCAGTAATCACTTAATCCTTAGCTAGATTCCACAAGTTAATAATTTTCAGTAATTTATAAATCATTTTTATAATTCAAAATTACAAGGTTTAAAGCAAACTTAAGATAGTTTAATATTTTCATCTTTTTAATAAATTAATTTGGAATTTCCTAGATAATTGTAATCTAATTAATTTGGTACTTAACCAATAACACCAATTTTCTCGTGGGTTTGACACTCAAAGTTTGAAAATTACTCCATTATATTACTTGTTCAATAGGTGCACTTGTCTTTCATCACGTTGGTTTTTGCTTAAATTCATATTGGTTTTCAAAGTAAAATCGGTTTAAAGAACTCCCATTTTTAGTCATTCAACCAATAAACAATAATGCCCCTTGATGAAGAGCTTTGCCTTGTGTTTGTTAATGGAGTTATTAGCGTTTAGCTTCGTTCAGTACACCCACTTTACTCAAATGATCTTTCTGTCATCTGGTTTGTTAACTAATTCCCAAGTGTTGTTCTTGTGAATCATTGACACTTCCTCCTCCATTGATTTCTACAACTTCGGGTCTTTAAAAACTTCTTCATGATTAGCAGGTTCACATAATGCTACATTATATCTTTAATAGATGTCTGAAAGTAATATTGTTCCTCTAACTGGTGGATCATCTACCAATTTATTTTCCAACTGGTATGTTGTCTCCTCCTCAAAAGAATTGCTTTTAAATTATTTTGAAGGTCTGTTGATTCCTTTTCAATTTTCCCAGCCCCATTGCTCACCCTCATTGAACTGAACATCTCTAATAATCACCATTTTTCTTGTTTAAGGATGATATACTTTGTAGGCTTTAGAAATTGTGCTATAACCAACAAAGACACCTGGAATTGCTTTTATTTTTCAAGCTTGTCTCTCTTAACCTGTGGAACATAGTCAAAACACAAATAACAAATTCTTTGAGAAAACTTAGTAAAGGTATATACTCATACCAAGCTTCAAATGGAGTTTTGTCTTCATCGGCTACACTTGGAAGCCAATTTTATAGAAATATTATTGTATTAGTTGCCTCTGCCCAGAAACCTTTTGGAAACCCCTTCTCATCCACCATGCATCTAGCCATCTCCATGACATATCTATTATTCCTTTCACTCACTCCATTTTGTTGTAGAGTGTAGGGAGCAATAAGCTGATGTTCTATGCTAGCTTCATCACAAAACAAGTTAAATTTTGCAAAAGTGTACTCTTTTCCATTATCAAACCTTATGATTTGAATTTTGGAGCCTCTTAAAATTTTCACCATTTTTTAAACTTCCATAATACTCCAGCAATTTCAAACTTGAACTTTAGGAAATAAATCCAACACATTATTATAAAATCATCAATGAAAAGAATGTAATATCGGCTACCTTGAAGTGATGGTATTCTTTGAGCTCCTCCCCCATTTGTATGAACTAATTGCAACTTATGTGTTGCTCTTCAAGATGATTTAGGAAATGGTTTCCTACTCTGTTTACCAAATTGACAAGCATGAAAATTTGGCAAGTGATCAACCAGAACTGGTAAACCTCTTTTCATTTGATATTTCTTCATCTTAATCTTTGGTTGAAGATGACAATGCCCAATCCTTTTGTGCCAAACTTCAGTGATATTGACATTGTTGGAATAAGTTATGTGCTCATCCTCCATAGGATCAAAGAAGAAGCTTTTCACTTTCATTTTGACATGTAAAATCTCCTTTCCACTGGCATCGTAGATGTGACAATACAAGTCTTGAAAGGACACCTTAAATCCTTTTTCAATTAACTAGCCAATACTCAGTAGATTTTAATCAATATCAAGTACATAAAGAACATCTGAAGTAGTTTTTGTACCTGAACTGATTGTCATTGCAATGGTTCCTTTTCCTTTTGTAGTAATATAACCACCATTTCCTATCCTATCTTTAGTCATTGCAATAGCCTTTAACTCCTTAAAAAGAGTTTTGTCGAAGGCCATATGGTTTGTACAACCATTGTGATTGAGCCAACTTTATGAGGAGACCTTTATAAGGAAACACATTGCCACAAACATTTGATCTTCTTCATCTTGATCAGCTACATGGACTTCTTCCTCTAGTTTTTGAGATTTGCTTTTGCAAATCGTAGTTTCATGTCCAAGCTAATTGTACGTGCTGCACTTTGCATCAGGCCTCTTCCAATACTTGAATGGAGAGTGACCCATTTTTCCACAGGCTACACTTAGGAGTGAAATTTCTCTTTGAGCTTACACCTTTGTTTCGAGTGCAACTGCTTAAACTACTCCTATTACTTTCCTGTTGGTGTTTGACTAACAAGGATGCTTTTACAGTACACTCTTGTCTCATAAGTCTCCTTTGTTCTTGAGCCTGCAAAGCATTCAACAGCTCTACCAAGGTGATCTTGGACATATGTTTAGTATTTTCCAAGGTGGTTATTGAGGCTTCATATTTTTCATGCACCGCAACAAGAATTATTCAACAATTCTTAAATCATCAAATTTAGTGCCAAGAAGCCTTACCTTGTTGGCAATGCTAAGCAATTTATCTAAATATTCTTTTATTGCCTCATCATATTTCATCTTTTATAGCTCAAATCCCCTTATTAGATTGAGCACTTGCATTCCTCATATTCTTTCATCTCCTATGTATTTCGTTTTTAGATGCTCCTAGATTTCTTTTACTGATTTGAGATTCATGATCATTTTGAAAATCATTGTTGAAACACCAGCAAACAACGTTGCTTTGGCCTTTGATTTTCTGGTCTTCTTCTCTTTATGGCTTTTCATCTGAGCTACCATCGAATTGTTGGCAACAAAGCAACTTCATAATCTTCTTCAACGGTTTCCCATCGATCCAAGGCCTCCAAATAGGTTTCCATTCTAAAATCCCAAAGTTGGTAGTTTTCTCCACAAAAACGTGTGGAGCAGCTTAAGAAAAGTTAGGAAAATTAGTTTCTGCTTTCATGGATACTCATAAGTCCCGTAAACAAGGAAAGCTCTGATACCAACTGTTAGGTTTTTTAGAAGAAAAAACAGAGAAAATAAAGAATAAAAGAAAGAAATGAGAAAATTTGATATGATGCAGTAAAAGGGAATGTTTTATTCATTCTGGTGCATTACAATTATAGTAAAAATATCTAAACTGAAAAGATAATGAATCAAAAGAAATTACTATAATAACCAAGATTTTTTACAATACTAATAATATCCTAAAAAATAGGATGTATTGATTGGAAAAACAAATTCTAGTTATTGACTAAACCTAATCAAAGAAAACTTCAACATGGCAGTCCTGAAGCAAATTATTAACAAAATCAATAAAAAGTCATCAACACTCATGAGCATACAAGAAATAGATAATCGAGATCGTAAGAAAGAGCTCAAGGGTAATCCACAAGAATAAGTGGTGAAAGTTATTGTTGAAGGCTCTACAGGTAAACAAAGATCTAAGATCCAAAAGGGGATTAATAGATTGTAGAGAAAGACCATAAAGATGATACTAATGATATATGTAAATGTGATTGAATGGAAGCCTTCAGATACATTGGGAATCTTACCCTTAATGACCACACACAAATTAAATGTCAACATGAAATGCAGTTCTATCAAATATAAGAAAAGGTTCTTTGTTTTAAAGAAGCAACATGCTATATAAGAGGAAGTACAAAGCTATTGTAGGCTAACATTTTTAGAGAGATGTAATATCTAAATTACCTGGCCAATGTTGTGTTGGTAAGGAAAAAAATAGAAAGCAGAGAAGTAATCTTTTTAACCTTACAAAACTGAATACTATGTACTCTAAATACTAGTTCCCTCTCCTAAAGATTAATCGACTAGTGAATGTCACTTTTAAGTCATTAATTTGTGAGGTGTATGGATTCATACTCAAGGTAAAATTAAATCTATATTTATGAAAATATTTATAAAAAAAACCACCTCTGTCATCACCTATAAGAGAACATACTATAGGATCATGCCTTTTAGGATAAAGACTATAGAAGCCTTTTACCAATAGCTTATCAATATGATATTTGAATTCTAAAGGAAACATGGATGTATATGTAAATGATATGATTGTCAAGACAAAGGGTGGTGAAGATCACTTAAAACAATGGTTTGACACCTTGAAGGGATACAATTTCTAGTTGAAGTTTTTAAGCTCAATAACATATCATCATTAAAGTCAATGAAGGAAGTGCAAAGGCTAATTAAGATGCCTATCTGATTTATTATCAAAAACCATATACCATTACCTTCTCTCTCTTATTTTTCAAATTTTAAGAAGGAAAAAATAGTTCATCTAAAAATAGGAGTGTGAGCAAGCCTTAAGACAATTAAAAGTCTACATATAAGATCCATCATTATTATCTACACTTGTATCAATTGTAGACCTATATTTATATCCCATGATGTCACTTAAAGTAGTAAGTTCCATATCAGTCCAAAAAGATGACACAATGACAAGACCTTTATGTTATACTAGTAAGAGTCTCCAAGTGTGATACATTAAGCGTGAAAAAGTTGCTTTCATTTTGGTTATCAACATAAAAGCTTAGGCCTTATTTATAAACTCACGCAGTCAATGTTGTAATAAACCTTCCATTACACCAAATGCTCCATAAGACAAACTCATTTAGAAGATTGATCAAGTGGTCCATAAACCTCAGTGAGTTTGCCATTCGCTATTTATCTTAAGATTCAATAAATTCTTAAATTAAAAAAAGTTTTTCTTTTTAAAATGTGATATATGCTCCTTTGATGATGATTGTAAGAAAAGTATGAGGTTGCATGTAATTGAATAATGTATGGGAACAGGTCATCATGAGAGGAAGGTAGTGGCCTAAGCTTATTCGTATAGATACCATAAGGAATAAAGATCAAGTATGCTAAAGCCCATAAGTTCAAAACATCCAACTACAAAGTTAAATATGAGATGTTATTATATAAAGTCAAGTCGGTTAAGCTTCTACAACTTTATGTCTTCCTAATAGGATACAATTTTTAGTTAGTAATAAATAAAATCAAGTTCTCATTTAAGGTTAAGGAGGACTCTATGCGAAGATATTAACAAGCACCTAATTAGCTTACAGGACAAATTGATGTAAATATTGAGCTAATATAAGGAATTAGAACATAATGTTAGTCTTGCTTTTTAAAATGGGAACCAAGAGTAGGCTTTTACTTAGGGGTACTAGGCGAGGAAGACTGAGTAAGCCTATAAGGAATTATTGCAGACATACATCAATAACTAACATATAGGTGAATATTAACCTTACAACATTATAAGGCAAAAAATTATATATAAATCAAAGGAAGCAAAGTGCCTCATGAGCAAATATAACAAGTAATCAATAGTTATTTAGCATGCTTTGACCTAAGTTCACCTACTAAGCTTGTGAGATATCACCACTTAGTAATGCAACCCAAATTCCCTAAAGCACCATTGATCCAAAGTCTAGCCACTTGTTAACACATTGCTGTAAATAATATATAGATAAACAAACTTCTCAATAAATCATATTTTTCATACCTTAATAAACTACCCATCCATGTGTTCATTCCAAAGTGATAAGTAGCAAATGATTCTTTGAAGTTTAAGGGAATAATATAAACTCTCTATCTATATAATAACCCGATACATCTAATAAAAAGTTGTAACTCAAATTCCTCCTATATCCTTAAACTCTTCAGCCTTGTTTGTTTCCGATTTCAATTTATATTTTTTTTATTTTTACAAAAAATCTAATGAAAAATATAAAAAAAACTAATAAAAAAGCAAAAATCAATGAAAAATATAAAAACAAATAAAAATACACATAAATCAATGAAAACATACAGAAATCGATGAAAACAATTTTTATCAGTTTCTATATTTAAAAAAAACAGATATAGAAAATAACAATAGGAAACTAAACCAAATAGGCCCTTCCTTTATTGACTCTTCACCTAAAAATACATAAAATAAAGTAGTATATTGTCAAATAGGAAAAAGAAATCCTAAAAGTAATAAAGACTACCCTAATGCTATGATATGTCAAATAACAAAGGTATTTTATATAGGTTTTTATATCATAATTTCATATATTTTTACCTTTATTTGTGTATAAACTTACCTTGTTAATGCGTATTATTAGTTATTCTGCAAGTTCACGTCTAACTGAAGAGTTAGATATTAAAAAGAGCTAAATTTGGATGAGTTTGACAGAAGACCTATGATGGTTTATAACCCTTGTTATCATTGTGGAGTATTGCTATAGTACCTAAGGAAGTCAAAGAACAGACATCATTTGGAAATGGCAATGTTGTGAACCTTATAAACCACTATTAATGTTCAGAACAAAGATAGAGTGCCAATAGTGACCTATAATAGCCTATTATTCTAGATTCCAAAGGTCATTATATTTCTAAAAAGTGGGACTGAATAGTGATTTTAAGGGAAAATTAGACTTTTCAGCCACTAATTATGGTAAAACCCTAGCTTTGAATTCAAATTAGATGGAAGGATATTAATTAGTATTTTAGAGAGCTTTCCAAAGTAGTTTTTTTTTTCTCAACTCTCAATAGAGCCAACAAGTAGTAAGTTTCGACTATCTATGAGTAAATTCAAGGAAACTATAGAGCATATTTATAATTGTAGTAGAGGCTATTTGGTTTTATCTCTATTTTTGGTTGTATCTCTTACTCTTCAACTTCTCATGTTCTAACTCTTTATTTGTCATCGATTATAATGCGCTTTTAAGATATATCTTTATGTTTGATGATGAATATGCACGACTAAATTCCTTTTAACTAATGCTATAGTAGTAAGTTAATTGAGTTTTGTTCTATTTGTTTATTTTTATGTTGAATATCTTTTTTAAATTGAGTGCTCAATTATTTTCCATGAATTGGTTGCCTATAATATATTATTAGGTGATTAGTGAATAAGATATTTTCTCTATTCACTGGAAGAATCAATTAAACAACACAACTGAGTTTATGCATGACCAAACTTATATTCCTTATGAAGGTCTCAAATCTGAAACAATTTTTAAGTTTTGAACTTTATGAACTTTATTTTTATTAGTCTAATTAATTGAATGGACAAATAATGAATTAGAATTAATAAAGATAAGGCTCTGATCTAGCCATAGCTTTGTCTTATTTTAGTAAGGATACCCTAGATCTATCTAACCCAGAACCTCTTCTGTGGACTTAGTTAATCCATTGAATAAAAACCATTAGTTAGATCTTAAGATTAGTAAAACCTTTAACTTACTGTTTATGTTCAATTTCTTAGTTAATTGTTTTAGTCATTTACTTTAGTTGTTAAATTTAGTTTATCAATTTATAATACACAAGTTAGCTAATAATTATAGAAGATCCCTTTAGGAACAATCTTTGGACACTATATCCACTATATTACTTATTAATGAAGTATGCTTGCCTCTGGTCTTAGGTTAGATTAGATTGAGTTAGATTATGAACAAACTTAACAAGTTTTTAGTACTATTTCCAAGGATTTTCTTAGTAATATTATGAATAAATTGGTATCAACTAGTCTAAATTTTATTTTGTTTTTTTCAATTTTCTTTGTTATTTATTTTCATTCTATCTTTTAGTTTTCTATTATTGATTTTGTTATTTTCTTGTATGAACATTCATGGTACAAATCCTAAGCAATTGACATTTGATCCTGAGTTATAACAAATTATACGTAAGTTGCGAAAGGAAGCTCAAGCAAGCACACCTGTTAAGGTAGAGGATGATTCTATTTGTCAGGAGCATATTGAATTAGATGATAAAATACCAAATGTGGAGAATTAAGAAGAAGATGTGATACATATTCTAGAAGAAAAAAGAGAGCCTATTATGAAGGATTTGATATAGTAGAATAATAATTTACTGTTAAATAGCATTGTCAGACCAAGGGTTAATATGAACAATGTTGAGATCGCCCACTAGATCATCTCTATTACCAAAGTCTTACAATCTAGATGTTTAGCATTTGAAGATCTTAACACCCATCTAGAGAGTTTTTTTTAACATTTATGACCTTTTAGACACCATAGAGTATTAAAAGATGTGGTGAAGTTAAGATTGTTCCCCTTCTTCCTTCAAGATAAAGCTAGAGTATGGCTCTCTACTTTATAGCCTAGCTCTATTATAACTTAGGATGAGTTGATGAATCTTTTCCTTACTAAGTTTTCCCTTTGGTGAAGATAATAAAGATGAATATGGAAATCACATCTTTTATCTAGTATGAGAATAAAAGCTTATATGAGGTTTAGGAAAGATTTAGGGAGATATTGGTAAAATTTCTAAGACATGCGTTTAGCAGTTGGCAACAAGTGGACATATTTTTCATAAGATACCCTCTACTTGAAGTACTATTAATGCAACTACTGAAGGAAACTTGATTCGTAAGACTCTAAACCATGCATACAAGCTAATTTAAGACATTGGTCCTTATATGAAACACCTCAAAGAGGGATTGAATTAGATGACTAAAAATTTTCTAATGTTCTAGTACCTAATTAAACTACCCTCTTAATAGTAATGCAGAATTATAAACAATTTCAAATCAATAAAATAATATAAATTAATATAAGATAAACTTTGAAAGAAAGAGGTAGGGGAGGAGAGGCATAAATTATTTATAATAGTTCAGTGCACAACCCACAATTGCCTCTTCTCTCCAACTCCTTATTGGAAATTTCACTATTAAAATTTTCTTAAATGGATGAAGATTAACTCTTACACAACCTCATCTCTTTTTTCATGGGTATAAGAGTGACCCTTATAATATTTATCTCATATCTATCCTAAAACTACACTTCAAAATATCTCAACCTAATCAATTCAAAGTGTTTAACGGGCTCACCAACACACTAAAGAATATATGCACTAAAAACTTTCACAAAACACACCAAAACTAATCAAAATAATTGCTTAAATATTTTCACAACTTAATTTAATTCTTCTCAATAATTTTTTATGCCTAACATAGATCTAATCTATATATTTATAGGTAAAATCTAGCCTACTAGCTATTTATAGTTGTTGGGATTTCTTCAGCCATTGACCGACCATTCAACACGCACTAGTCAATCAATCACTGGTTAACCAATCCATACAATTGGTCGACCATTCTATACAAAAACAGCACATTGGTTGATCACTATTAGTTATCCAATCCTATGCCAGACTGGTTTTTAATACTTTTTAACACACTATAACATATTTAAGCCACCTTAAAATGCATTCTAACATTTTTTTAAATAATTCTTTAACACATGCACACACAAAAATTATTCCTTAAGTTTTAGCGTATCAAGAGGATCATTTAAAAACATTTTCCTCACATTTCCTCTTAATTGTTCAACCTATATGCATAAATACTAAGCCTAAATATAATATTTAAGATTTGAGCCTACTAAAAATCTTAAGATAACCAAGATAAGATTATAATAAAAAATTACAAGATACAACCTATTAAAATAGTATCTTGCTATTGAGCTTAAGGCTTTGTACTTTTGTGCTTCATGATCCCCATTCAAGTTCCAAAACTTTAAATTGTACCTTTAAGACTATCTTTCCACAAGATCAATCATAATAAACTCATTAGTAACAAGATTGTTTTTTCATCGTCAAAACCTAAATATAATCCCCCCTGGTTTAATAATATCTTTCTTTTTTATCATGAAAAATCCATGAAGTTTGTTCCTAGTGTCTCTTATTGGTGGATTATGTTGATTATTTTGTGTTAATTGATGTTTACAATACTATGTTACATTTATATATTAGATGAGTTGGTAGAGGATCATTAACACATAAAAGGGATTTGATGAATATTATTCGTGTAACTAGATCTTAATAAGTCTTAGATAAAGAGGGAGACTTGATTTATTTATTTAATTCTTATTGAAATTTGAGTTTTTTGGTAACATTTGGTAAATCATTAGTTCAGTCTTTTTATAATTTGATATGTTGGAGATTATGGTGATATTGATGGATGATTATGATTACTTATAAGCTATTCCTTTCTAAAATTTTTGGAGTTTACTAAGTTGGTAATTCCTAGCCTAGTAATGAGAGTATTATGATTTGTCCTTAACATTAGGTGACATTTTATGAGAAGTTCAATAAAATTAACTTAGATTCAAGACATGACATATAAAATTTGAATAGCTAAAATGGTTAGACCTCTTATGTCATAAAGTAACTTAGTTAACTTCACTCTTAAAAGAATATTGATTCTTTTATTTTTTATTAAAGAAAAACAATTTGTCAATCATATTAAAAGAATTATTGGTTAACTTTTAAATGTGAGTTATAATTTTTCTTAAGTATTTAGCTTACATTTAATAAATATTTTTATTGGTACAAGTTTTAAAAAAGGAAATCATAAATGATTTTGGTATTTATATAATTTTAAAAAATCATTAGTATTCGTTTTTTAATA
Organism: Pinacopodium congolense; assembly: GCA_028565735.1. Lineage (NCBI taxonomy): Eukaryota > Viridiplantae > Streptophyta > Magnoliopsida > Malpighiales > Erythroxylaceae > Pinacopodium > Pinacopodium congolense. The sequence goes on along the minus strand of JAOXYD010024813.1, from coordinate 3,037 downwards.
TTAAGCCAATCACCATTACTTACCGTCACTCTAAAAGTTAATGACTTCTTAAGCTTTATAACATAATGGATAAATGTGATATAATTTGTGTAACTACTATTTATAAGCCATCCTTTATATTGTTAACAACATGACTTAATCATATTTGTAGTTATAAACCTTTCATCATTTTCCCAAATGATTACTATATCTTTGAGACTTACTATTGAAGTTATATACCTATGTGGATTAATCAAAGGCAGTCCTTCCGTATAAGTATAGGATTGCCTTTGATTAATCCATATAGGTATAAAACTTAATTGGAAAATTTATAAAAGGTTTAGGACTACAAATATGGTTATCCCAAATATTTATAGTCCTAAACCTTTTACAGTTTTCTCAATTAAGTCTTATACCTATGAGAATTATTCAAAAGCAGTTCTTCCACATAATTCTAGGATTGTCTTTGATTAATTCGCATAGATATAAGACTTCAATAGGAAGTCTTAAAAGTATAGGACTTAATTAGAAAAATAATTATAGGTTTAGGACTAAAAATATGTTTATCCCTTAATAACATATTAATAAACAAAGTCTCTTGTATTTGTTCTTAGTTATTAACACCCTATGTTTTTACTTTTGGTCTTTAATCTGTTTATTATAAACATTTTAAATGTTTAATTTTGTTACAAGTTCTATACTTTATGTTAAACTTTAAATAACATTAATTTAAAGAATGATTAGCTCTTATAAAAGAAGGAGATTCACCTATTATGCAATCTCTTACTTCTTTCACATCTCTTTCTATTATTGTTTTATTTCTTTATACCATTATTTTTTTTAAGATATCTTTATACCATTATTGCTAGTTTATTCCTCCTTATGTTTTACTTAAATACATTTCTTAAATATATTTTTTATCCTAGAACTCTAATTTGTTGAATAATTAATAAAACTATTGTTAATTCCATTAAGGACAAGTTCAATATGTCTTTAAAGGCTCTTAAATAAGAGATCTTATATTTAGAGTTTTTAATGATTGTTATTAGTAATTCACTAATAATTCTTTATCTATTAACTCCTCTAATAGCATTCTAGTTTGGTATAGCACCTTCAATTGTTTGTTAATTGTTATATTACCTAATAGTTTTGTTTTCGTAGATTTTTTAAATCTTTTTTGTAGATTCTAAGACAAGAATCTGTTTAGTCTCATTACAACCTTCATATTCTTCGTTGACCTTTAATTTAGGAATTGTGATCATCTTTAACAATATTATATTAGAAATTGAAGAATTTCTAGTGACGAGAGCCTTACATATCTTACACTTCTCCTCACTAAATTTTTAATCTTATTAATTGTAGGAATACGTAGAGATGAAAGTAAGTTTTTCAACATTTTATTAACTTATATAATTTAAAAATTGCAAAGTAATTGCTTGCCTTGGAAAATCTTCCTAAATGATTTTTTTAATTAAGGATTAAAGATGATATAAAAAATTCAGAAACTATGACAGAAAGTAGACATTTTTTCCCTCTGGAAAAGTTCTATATATGATACTATATTTTTTCATGCATCTACAATATGCAACAACCGCAATGCATAATAACTAAGAAGGCTATAATAAAAGGGAAGTGGAATGAGGTATGCTTTCCTATCAATCAAATCTACCAACAAAGTGCTTATGACAGAAAGGATATGGAGAACCCATAAGGATAAAGAAGCCTTGTAGGTAAGATGGATTCACTCACATTACCTTGCAAATGAAAATTTTTGGAGAATTTAACCTAAGCACAACACCTTATAGACTATAGTACACATACTAAAAATGAGGGATAAGATACAAATGGAGATAAAATGCAGAGAAGGAGATGGTTCCTTAACTTTATTTTGGCACAATAACTGGCTTACTCAAGGCCCTCTTAGTGATGTTCCTAAATTATTAAATGTTAAAGAGATTATCTCGAATAATGCCAAGGTGAAGGGGGTATTAAAATAGAATTTGCAAGCACTAGAGCAAGCTCCAAGATCAAATCTAGTGGAACGAAACCTAAATCACAGAGTTTAGATAGGGATGGAAGACGTAATCAGTTGGTGTAGGAGCCAATCTAGATTGTTTGAAAATAAATCATGTAGAGTAATAAGATGAATTGGAGTAAGCTAGTGTGGTGCTGGCACTCTAGTTTGAGAGCTTCCTTTATTTTTTGGTTGGCTTTAAAGGAGAAACTAAACATAAAAGATATAATCAAGAGATATCTCACTATTTCAACAGTATATGCTATGTAATGAAGAAAATGAGTCTATTTTCCATCTCCTCTTCAATTGTAGTTATGTTTCCTGGGTATAGAATCAAATCTAAATGATGTGTGATATATATATATATATATTGTCAATCAGTAAACTTAAGGGACGTAAATGAACTGGATGCTGTAACAAAAGTACAACTGGAAGGGAGACAAAATCTTATATAGAGTAGCATTAGTGGAAACACCCCCAAATTTATCATCCTCAAATCCATATGCTCTGATACCACTTAATGTAATACTGTTGTTCGTTGGTTGAATGATTAAAAATGGGAGTTTTTTAAACCGATTTTTCTTTAAAAACCAAAATGAGATTAAAAGAAAACCAACGTGACAAAAGACATGTGCACCTATCAAACAAGTAATAAAGTTGAGCAATTTTAAGACTCCAAGTGTCGAACCCACTGGGAAAATGTATGGAATTATTAAGTTAATTACCAGATTAATTAGATTACAATTATCTAGAAAGTTCTAAATTAATTTATTAAAAGAAGAAAAGATAAAATTAAAGAACTAAATTAGGTATGCTTCAAACCTTTGCAATTTTGAGTTATAAAATGATTTATAAAAATTATGAAAATATTAACCTTATAGAATCTAGCTATGGATAAGTGATTAATGACTTAAATGAGCTTAAAAACACATTCAAAGGCAGATTAAAGTTCCTTCACGAATTTAAAACAAAGCTATGGTTAAGACTTATGCCTTTTCTCCATTTAACTTAGTTTAAAGTTTGGTTATGCTTTAAAGCTAGCCA
>JAOXYD010024792.1:0-28042 GCA_028565735.1 Pinacopodium congolense | reverse complement strand
TTAAGACTTATTAAAGATAGTGGAAATGAGGCTTAGCTTCATGGAAACTTCTTCAGTGTGATTAAGATAATCGACTGGAGGGTTTTCATGGAGTGCCAGACAGGTTGCCTAGTCCAATAGGATGGGGTCCTGTCACTCCCATTGACTGACAGTTAAAGGCCATTGAAGGACGAGAACAAAAACACTATCTTTGACCAAAACAAAGTAAAACTCATCTACTCACTTCCAAAACCTTAAACCTTAAAAAGGAGATATAAAAGGCGTAAGAGAGAGCAGAAACGTCAATCTTGAAGGCTCCCTTTGACGACCCTTGTTCTTTAGGTTTTTAATGGGTTTTTAGGCTGTTTTCTTTATGTTCTTATGTTGTTTCAATTTCTTTATTTAGATTTTGTTATTAGGTTGCTAAATACTAGTTTAGATTGTGTTTAGGGTGTTGTTTATTCATTTTCATATGATTTATTTCATGTATTTTGCTTGGATTGTTGTATTTACTTGTTGAATATTGAGTTTTGGATAATTTATTGGTATTTCCTTATTTTCTAGCCATTATTATCTTGCTTTCTTTATGATTTATGCATATTTCAGTTTGGGTTTTGTTAATTTTAGTTTATATTATTGTTGATTTTAGTATGTTAGGTTAATTTTTTTGTGAGTTAGAAGATATTGATGGGATAATGGCTTTGTAATTGCGAGAATTGACATGATTAATATTGGGCATTGTGTTTTTTTTATTGAGATTAAATTGGAATTCTAGTTTAATTCCATGAATTAGGGATTAATACATAGGATTGGCCATCCTAGGTATAATTTCTAATTCAATTGCAAGGTTTTAGCTTTTGATTCATAATTGTCATTAGCTAAATCCATAAGTGGCGATAGATTAATTGAATTTATAGGTAAACTTAATCAATTAGTCTAGGATTCTGATTCTCTATGTTATACAATTCAAACTTACAAGATTGTGGCTTAGGCTAGTCATTCCCTAATACTTAAAGTTGTTATGCCCTTAAATCTAGAGTGTTTATTCTAGGTTGTCGTGTAGTTAGGGATACTTTAAGAGCTTGTTGGATTTATTTAAGATCATAGGAACTTATAACTTAAGAGCTTGTTTGTGTCTATAGGCTAATATCTTGGACTCATCACAATCTATATATTTCGATGATCAATTATAGGTCTTGAATCCTAGAAATATTTTCCACCCAGCTTCTAATAGTTGTTATTTGTTTCTTATGTTTCATTTTGTGTTCGTTATTTGTCTTTTCGCTTAGTTTAAGTTCCTTTGCATCTAGAGGTTGTTTTTATTTTATTTTTCTTTTACACAATATTAGCAATAGCTTATAAGCATAACCAACTCTATGTGGGATCAACCCTGAGTTGTCTTGCTACATAGTAGGTTAATTAGGTATTTTATTATTTGGTGATTTGCAACAGATCCACTGGGGCTTCTAATAATGCTAGATTCAGTTCCCATAAGTGATGGTCAAGATAAATCCCCCCTATAGTAGGTTGTACTCTCCATCTAACTTCTTTTGCCATTGTTTTGTTCCCAAACCCAAGATTAAGAAAAAAAAGTTCTAAATAAATAAATGTATAAAATAAAATAAAATATTATTATATTTGCAAAAATAGAGTCTTTCTAATATTCTACTCATTGACAATGGTGCAAAAAGGCTTGTTATTTATGATCTAAACAATACTAAGATCAAATAGGCATGTGCACTTATCACTTTATAGAATATTCTAGAATATACAAGTATTGTTCCCATAAGGACTACAACTACTAGTACTAACTGTTTTTGTATTATCTAATATAATAAAATGAGTAATTGATTCAATTAATTTATTAATTAGAATAAAATTAACTAATTAAACTAAATTACAATCCAAGGTAACTAACACAAAGAAATAACAATAAATAGGAATAAGACCTAGATAAAGAATCTCCTTAGGATTTATCTTGAATTAATGATTAACCCTAAATACTTAGACTGGTGAAATCCCTTAATTAACTTATATTTAGACTGGTGAAATCCCTTAATTAATTTATATTCTTTCTCAAGCAATATTAGTTCTATCCCTTAGTTAACTAATTAGAATCTCTTATAAATTCAAACCTTAAGAAGATGCATTAAACTAATAATTGGATTTCATGTCTTAGGTTTGAATCTAATAAATAAAATTTTTGTAATTCTATCTTTAGAATTTCATGCAAGCTTTTTATTGATGAAATTAATCTATTCACATAAATGATTTCTCAATCAAAATATATGAAATTTGAAATTGAATTAAAATTACTATTAAAATCCTAACTTAAATAAAATAATATTTTTAAATAAACTTAAGAAAATTTGGGTCTTTCATTTAAATAAAGGAATAATTCATATGCATTTTAGGGTTAATTACATCTATATCTAAAAGAAAATAAGTTCATATCCATAAAAATAAACCTACCAATCTAAATAAGGACAAGAAAATAAAAAACTCATTCTCATGAAGTTTAGTTCTTGAGTCTTCACTCAAATATTAATGGAATCCTCTTGATTTTATTGCATCTTGTGTAAAATAGCTTTAGGTTATGTTTTTCTCCTTAGAATGGTGACTTCTCACCCTTGAAAGGTAAATATCCTTATAAAACCTCAAAATTCATCTTTATATAGGCAAAATTTTTATAGTTGTAAGATTTTATGTCATGTACATGAGAACTTTTCTTGGCTAAGGTCACAACCATAACCAAGGTTATAAGAAACATTGTGTTCTTTAAATGACTAGAATTGTCATGGATAATATCACGATCTTGACGAGGCCCTAAGAAATATTGTTCTTCTAAGAGCCTTGCTTGTTCTTCCACCCGCAATTCCAATGATTTGTCCAAGTTTTCTATGATCATACTCAACTCAAAAGCCTATAAAAACATCCATTTTTTTTTTCCAAACTCATGTAATCAACAAATTCAATACTTAACAAAATTAAGCTCTAAAATTATGTAAAATAGCCTTGACCATAACTTTAAAAGATAGAAAGCAAACTAAAACTATGTATAAATTAGGAACTATTAGTTGTTTTCAAATATAATCATAAATCAATTACTAATTTATAAGAATGAACATAATTAGATTCTATGAAGAGTAAACACTAATTTTATTCTATATGTATAATTAAAAATTGGATAAAGAAAGAATTAACTTATATATTATAACCATGTACATATATGTAAATCAAACTACTTTGATATTTCTAATATTTAAGCTATCGTGATGTGTTCCTAAATATTGAACTTTATCCATGATTATATATTATTTAATTATAGATTATACATAAACTAAAAGGATTTTTAATTTACCTAATTTTGATTAAATTAGAATTAGAATTTATTTTTATTTCAATAGTATTATAAACTAAATAAGTCACACATATAGATTTTAAGAGATAAAAAATATAATTTGATTAAGATAAAATTAATTGTGAAGTTTAAAAAACTATAGGAACTAAATATGGGATAATTTGACTTGTTAAGTTTAAATTTTATTATATAATTAAAGTTTGATTTTAATTATACTTTAATATTAAATATCAATGTTGAAGTACAGTAAATCCTATCCTTTCCCTCTATATAAGAGAAAAAAAAGAGAGAATTAGCACTTTCAGTCAAACCCTTTATAACATTAAATGCTAGAGTTCCCTTTCTTTTTTATGTGGAGATAATTAGATGCTAATCATTTGGACAACTTATAGTTGAATCATTCATCAAAGAAGAAAAAGTTTTTCATAAAGTAAAAAAATCAAGCTTATCTTTAACCTTTTTATTTCTTGATTATTGTTTTAAGTTATTTGTCAAAGTGATTAAAACAAAAAATTGCAAAAATTATTCCACTGCAATCGTGATATGATCACAATTGGTTTTCCTATAGTGATATTGTAGTCTCATTTAATTGTTTAACTTGATTTTTATTATTTTATTGATTTGATAAAAATTTTAATGTTTTTTAAGAAAATATTTATTGTAAGAGGTAAAATACTATATATTTGATTTCATAGCTCTCTTATTTATTTTTTGGCAATTAAGAAGATATGTGTGTTATAGTGGTGGTTTTTATCTTAGAACAATGGGTTCTAATTAAACACATTTATGTGATTTGGATAAGTAAACTCATAATCATATAAAATAAAGGCATGATTAGAAAGCTTTGATAAGGAGTTATTATATGATTGATCAAGAGGTCATATGGATATGGTTGAAAAATATGTTATCTCTATAATTTAATTTTGTTAGTTTGTTAAGAAAACTTAAGATCAATTAAACTAAATGGGATCCTAGATCATTAGTATATTATTTCATAATTTCTTATATTAACAAAGAGGGCTATTAATTAATTTAAAATAATGGGAGTAAGCATGTTTAAAGAGGGGTATTTTTTATCGTATTGCATAAACTAATACTTACTTTTTTTGTTTTATTCTTAAATAATATTAATAATTTCCTCTAAAAGCATTTGTAACAACCTTATAGACACAATTTCTTAGATTGAAATCTTAATTTGAAATTTGTTCTCAATTAATACAAGAAAGTTGTATGTTCCTGACACTATTGTTCTAACTAACCCTATTGTGAATGTTGGTATAAATTTTAGGAGACATATCAATATTATATAGATGACAATTATCAAGTTATATGTGTGATGTTATCTAATATACCTCATAGGTTCATACGTGACATGAGAACATAGATAGCAACATAATGGCCATGCATCTTAAGGAGTTGTTTAATATATGAATTAGGATGAAAAGGTTTGACAATTTCATAGAACTATTTCAAAGTAAGATGTCAAAATAATCTTTAGTAGAGATACATGTACTAAAGATGGTTGCTAATATTAAAAAAATTATGACAATTAGGTTTTGTCGTAAAGTTGAACATTAATTTCGTGCTACAAACTTCAATTTTGAGCTTTTAAAAATTTATAATGAACTATTAAATAAACTAAAAAGATGTTTCATTACCAAAAATATTAAATATTCTTATGACTACATAAGTACCAAAATTATTGAATATTTTTAAGACTACACAAGGTTGCCTTAAGAAGGAACCTAGTTTTGCTTTATTCATGGATTCTTTTAAGGGCAATAAAGAGATCTTTAGAAAGAATAAAAATAAGAAGCAAAAGTCTTCAACTAAATTCATAAATTAACTAGAGGTCTTAAGAAGACCAAAAATAAGGCTCTATGCTTTCATTATGAATTAATAAACAGTAAAAGATGAATTGTAGTGTTTATCATAATAACCCAATAAAAAGTATGCTTAAGATAGCTCCATCTTTAGGTATGCTTATGATTAGTTGAATCTTTTTACTTACATCCATCATTCTTAAATATTTGATTATAGATGTTTTTCTCATATTTTTAATGATATGTAGATGTTAATGATTAAATATTAAAAAAAGGTGAAGTGACAAGTTAGAAATCGAGCAAGAGTTATCGCATTAGTTGTAGAAAGTTATAGTTTATCTTTACCTTCCATCCTAGTTCTAGAACTAAATAATTATTATTATATTCTAATTATTACTAAAAACTTTATCTTTATTTATTTTTTAGATTTGAATGGATATATCTTTATTATTATTAATAAAAAATAATTAATTTTATATAGATATTTTTTATTATAGATTTATATTAATCGTTAATAGTTTGTATGAATTAGATCCTATAAGAAAATTCCTTAAAATAAATGACAAGAAAAGAAAATCAAGTAACCTATTGAATCAAGATAGGTTCCAATTAAAATTTTAATGATGATAAAATATATTTGTATTAAAAGATGGGAATTCAAATGATGTGTATGAAATCATATTATAGCCTAAAGTTGATGTTTCATAAGGAAAATAAAAATTAGAGCGTAAGAAATATTGACATGAAGAGCAATTTGAAGATGGAAGATTAAGTCTAAGGATACTGAGGTTGATTAGGTTTATGTTTATATTTTTTTTTTGTAAATCTTTTCTTGATATTCTTACTATTCTGAAGAGCTCTTCATATATGTGTGCATTGCATTTTAGTCAAGAGGTAGCATGATCATTTGCATATTAGGATTCTTGTGTAGTGTTTAATAATCAAGAAAACTTTTTGGAAAAGTTTTAAAGAGCATGCTTTTGATGAGTCAAATTTTTTTAGAGAAGTATTGGAATTTAATTAAGTGTGTTTGAGTTAAGAACTTGTCAAAAAAATAGTTTGGGAAATTTAGGAAAACTTTGAAAAGGTTTTAAAGTTTTGAAAAGTTTGATAAAATTGAAAATTTTCATAACCCAAAGCATATTTGGTTTTTTATTTTAATTGAAAGGTCTTGATGTCTAAAAATTACTTTAGAAAGTTTTGAAATTGTGTGAATTGGTTTCCAAGTAAATGGAATTGTTTGGAAGTTATTTGAAATTGATTTTGAAATGAAAAGTTTCTAAATATCCTTAAAATTTCATGGATTAAGATATTTTAAGTTTTTTTTAATTGAAGGATCTTGATCACTAAAATTAATCTAGGGGAAATTTGGAACTTATTTGAGTCAAGTTTTTTTGAAAGGAAAATTTTTTTGGTGTTTCAAAACATTTAGAAGTGTTAAAACTAGTTTTTAAAATGATTGATCGATTAGTAAAGGTCATCTAATGCTAGAATTGGTCTATGATGACGGCCTATAATAGTGAGAATAATGGTGCCATTGTGGTCTTGTAATCTATCTAGAGCCATAATGGTGATCCTCAATGGCAAGGATAACGGTGCTATTGTGGGTGAAAAATCTGTCCAAACTATAAAAGACAATAGGGAACGATGCTATTTAGGGGTCCTGTTATGGTGTCTGACAAATGCTATAACAACAAGTTTTTTTATATCTCAACAAATTTTTTAGTGTGTGTAACAACTAGGAATTATTTCTAATAGATATCTGAGTTTCCTAAGCCCATAAATAGATGTTCAAAATGTATGTTTTAAGTGTTATGAAATGATGTTTTAAGTGTTATGAAACGATCTTTATAAATATTAATGAGTTGAATAAGTTTTGCGTTGGTTCTAAATGAGTTTTTGAGATGGATGAGTTTGAGAGAAAAAGTGAAGTTTTTATAATTGTATTAATAGATTCTTTGAACCCTTGTGCATTATTTTGATTAAGTAAGATATAATGATCTTGTTTTTTATTTTTGATCTTGGCTTGATTTGAGATTAGAGATTGGTTATTAGGGTTAAGGTGGTTAGATATTGAAATTTACAAAGAAATACTCTTCACCCGTTCAAGTAAGATTGTTGTCAGTTCGTCTCCATCCTTTGAAAAAAGCAATTGTAGGCTCCTATTCGCCCTTTGAAAGAAGAAGTTATAGGTTTCTCTTTACCCTTAAAAAGAAGAAGTTATAAAGGTTCCTCTTTATCCTAAGGAAGAATGATTATAGTGAAAATTCCATTTGTGACATTGAAGAGTAGATATAGGTAAAGGGTTAGTTTGCCAAATCAATATAAAAATTAGTATAAACCATATCTTTCCTATACTTTCTTAACATAAGCAAGTTTGTGATTGAGATTGAATTTTTTGAATTTGAATTATTTAGTTGAAATGACATTATCATTATCATCATCATCATCATCATCATACATATTGAATCGTGGTTAGAGATTGCATCCATTTAACAACTGTTAAAAGCTTAAGTTTAGAAAATTTTTAAATATCTTATCCATCCTCTCTACCCTTATTAAGTGCCATATAGGTTTAACATAACCAAAATCATATTACTTATGGTTTAAGGTTGGCAACAAACCAAGCCTAGTTAAGCCTAGTTAAGCCTAGACTCTTTTAGTCCTAAACCTAAGCTTATGATTAAAATTAAGGCTTGAGTTTAGTCTAGGCTCTTTGACCAGTACATGAAAGCTTGAAGTTGGCCTGAGCCTAATCAGGCTCCTCAATTACTTTTTGAGTTATTTGAAATTAATTTATTTTAAATATTAGCTCTTTGCATATTAGAAATTGAAGGAAACTAAAGTTTAATGGAAAAGGTTTCATATTACATTGAGCATAATCTATTAGCTAAACCAAAGGGTATGGACACTTTATTTAAGATAACAAGTTGCATAATACTTAAGCAATAAAATGGTCTAATATAGAAGTTGCACTAATGAAAAGGAAAATGTTACCAAAGGGCTTATCTTTTTTTATAAAAGCTATATGACTAGAAAAATAACAAAAATGAATCCAATAGAAATATCACTACTTTAATTTGGAAGTTCATGATCCTACTTCATGAAAATTATTTTTTTGATATTGATTCCTTAAAATCAAGGAATAATCTATTTTCTAGGGACATATAATTAACTGCTACCCTTCTTTAGAGTCAAAATCATCAACAACTCACATCTTCATCCACATTTAGAAAGAAATTATTAGGACCATCATACCTAATTATGTATCAATTCAATTTAATGAATAAAGGATTAATATCAAGTAGATACTAAGTATGTAAAAAAAAATCACTTTATAGAGAGTTATTAAAAATATAAAAGTAAGATACTAACTGTGTAATTAGATATTGAGCTTCATTCAACTTTCATCATAACAATATATCAAAATTCTTATTAGTTGTTTCACAAATATCATGCTCTAAAAAATTATAAAACTCTATTCTATTATATGAAATTGTATCCTTTTTTTTTTCATTTAGGAATTCCTTTAGTTTGAGTCCCAAGTTGATAACTTACTTTCTTGATGAAGATATATCAATAGAATTTGAAATTGAAACTAAATTGTTATTATCTAACTCTTTATCCATTTTTAATTAATATTTAGAGAATAAATTAAAAAATTTTATTCAATAATATTAACATGTATTGAAGTTTGATAAACCTTCAAAAATAATATTTAATTGCAAAAAACTTATATCTCATATATAAAACAATAATAACGACCATAACTCTAGTAATAACATTCTAGTAACTATTAAAGTTTCCCATTATCATGTTTTTCATTATTTTAATCACCTCATTAGAAGAATGACTCACGTAGATAATGCTAACTTGAACTCACACATGCAATAGAAACAAATGTGAGAAATTAGATATTTGTTCTAGAAACTGGCTCCCTAACAAAATTAAACAACTATAATTTTTAATTTTTGAATCAAAGGATATTCCAATGTTGGTTTTGATGATAAAAAACAATATTTTTTACTAATAATTTGCTTTATGTTGTAAGTTTTAAAAGTTAGATAAATTGGTATTGTTTTTAAACTAAAAAGTTTGGAATTGAAGACCAAAATTAAGGAAAATCTAAGATCAAGCAATTTAGAAGTTTGAAGACCTTTAGTTGGGTAGTTTAAACTTGGTTGTAAATTGTACTTGAAACTTTGGTAATCATATGGTTTTAAATTACACTTGCAATGCATATATTTTCAAATATGTATAAATTTTTTGCAAGATAGGGAAAAGTTTGTGTTTGAGTAAACTGAATCATCATGGCAATTGAAATAGTCTTGGAAAAGATTTTAAAACTTGTGTAAAGTGCCTTTGAAACAAAATAAAGGTTTTTGTAATGTTTGTGAAAGGTTTAAATTTGGTTTTAAAAATAAAAGTTTCAAAATAAGCTTTAATTTGTTATAAACTTTTAAAACAAAAGTTTTAAAATGAGCTAAAATTTTCATAAATTAAGGCATATGTTTTTAGCTAACTTGATAGGTCTTCATATTTAAAATTACTTTAGAGAAGTTTTAAAACTGATGTGAATTGAATTAGAAGTATAAGGATTGGTTTTGAGTAGTAAATGTACGATTTTTGTAGTTGACATATGCTAGAAATTGAATTTCCAGATGCTTGATGAACCAATACTTAATGTTCAATCAAACAGTATGGATTTTTAACTACCATCGATAGTGACCAATGCATATGGGTCAATTGAGACATTGGTTGACCGATGTACTAAATGAAGAGTTAATGGCTAGTTGAAATTTTTGGTAAAACATTTTATTTTTCATCTTTAGCAGCTAGTAAGTTAGTCTAATAGAATTTTGAGCTTACAAAAACTATAAATGAGATTGTTAAGTGTTGTTAAAGGATCTTTATGAACATGTATAAGTGTTTTGAGCATGTCAAGTAATAAAATCTTAGTTTTAAGCATGCGTCACACTTCTTTGTGCTTTAAAGCAAAGTTTCTTATTTTGTGTTGTCAATCTAGTAAAGCTTGTTTTGTGGTTTGTTTATAAGGCTTTCTAGAAGGTTTGCACTCATATATTTCATCTTGAAAAGCATTTGAGCCCTTTAGTTATTATCATTTAATTGAAGCACCTTTAATGCTTTTATCCAAAAGGGGCATTTTTAATTTGTTAGGATTGAGATTGATTCAAAGGTTCCTCTTTACCTTAAAAAAGATTTGTACAAGGTTTCTTTTCACCTTTAAAAAAGAAAATTAGATTTAGGAAAGTTCCTTTTCACCTAAAGAAAATTTATATATTGTTTTTAAATTATAGTGAAATATCCAATATAAATGTTAGAAAGTGGATGTAGACAATTAAGGTTATTTTTGAACCACTATAAAAATTCTTCATGTATTCTCCTTTATCTCTTAATTGTCATTTATTGTGTTATTTCCTTATATTTACCTTGTGAACGTTTGACTTAAGCATTTGCATAATATATAGGTTAAATTATGGTTTAAAGATTGCATATAAGAAAATTTAATTAAGGTTGTTAGTTTAGAAAAAATTTTAAGCACTCAATTCACCCTATCAGAGTTAGACTCACTTTTACACATTTGATTTTCAACTAAATTAGTGAAAAAATATATAGGATGCACATTTGAAATCACAAACTAATTACGAGAGACAACACATTAGTAGAACACTATTCTTTGATGGAAATAATTATCTTTATTATAAAAAAAGAATGAAAATTTTTTTCTTATGGCTAAAACTGTGGGATATAGCTGGTAATTATCTATACATTCCCTCCAAGGTAGTTAGTGAAATAAAGGTGCCTAAGATTAAATCATATTGGAGTAGTAAGGATAAAAGGATGATATCTTTGAATAATAGGACTATTCATTTTTTTTATGCATTTGGTAGCAATGAATCAAATAAGATGTTAATGTGTGGGATAGTATATGACATTTAACATACACTTGAGGTTACATATGAAGGTATAAATCAAGTGAAAGAGAGTAAAGTGTCAATGCTCACACACCAATAAGAGTAATTTCACATGAAATGATGAAAGCATACCAAGCATATACATAATGTTTATTAATATTATTAATGCATTGAGAGGATTAGGAAAATCATATAATAATATTGAGCTTGTAAGAAAATTCGTAGGTCTTTGTGAAAGATATGGAAGGCAAAGGTGATCACCATTCAAGAAGTTAAGGATCTCAACACTTTGCCTTTAGAAGAGTTAATTGGGTCACTGTTTACATACAAAATACACCTTAAGAAGACAAAGGAGGAGGAAATGGTGATCAAGAAGAGGAATTTGGCATTCAAAGCCTTTAAAGAAGATCAAAGTGATGAGGAGAACTCTTTAAGAAAAAGTGAAGATCTTATAAGGAAATTAAGAAATTTTTGAAGAAGAAAGGATACTTAAGGAGAAAAAAGCAAGGTAAGAATGAATTAAGAAGAAAATCTAGTAATATTATATGTTTTGAATGTAGGAAACTAGGACATATGAGAAATCAATTTCTACTTCTTAAGAAGAATGAGAAGGATGAGAAGAGTAGTAAGAAAGAAAAGAAGGAGAGGAACGAGTGGAAGAAAAAGAAGGTATTGAAGGCCATGGCTTGAGATAGTTAAAGTAACTCTAAAAATGAACATTTGAAGAAGTTGCCAACTTTTACTTTATGGCCTTGAAAAATGAGGTACCCTCTAGCTCTCGCTCTTATGATTATGATGATGATGATGACGACGATGACGATGATGATAAATTGACATATGATGAATTAATATGATATTTAGAAGTTATAACCTTGAAGAGTAAGAAAATATCTTCAAACTACAAGGAATCTTTGAAATTTTTAGATGAATTTAAGTTAGAAAATGATAAGGAAAGAAATGCATGAATGGTAAAGCTTTTTTCTAGCTACCAAATAATAAATACTTAACAAACCTAACTAATTATATAGTAGGGCAAGTCAGGGCCGATCTCACAGAGAATTGGTAGTATTTTTTCATCTATTCCTCATATTATGCAAAAGAATGGTAGGCTTTCATGGGACCTAAACAGTGGGTGTATATCGATACCGTTTAGGTCCATTTCAAGTGTCATTTAGGTACCTGTCATGACATTTCTAGCTAGATCACCTCCTCCCATTGGCTACAACTTGTGCAACTTTCTTCCAACTTACTTTAGATATATATATTGAGCTTCTAAAGCCAAAAATAGGAGACAAGAAATTTAAAAAAAATCCTTCCAACTTGCTTTAGATATATATATTGAGCTTCTAAAGACATAAATAGGAGAGAAGAAATTTTTAAAAAATGTTTATAGACTAGAATTTCAAATCCTTTTAAATTCTAAGGTTTATTTCTCATGCTCTTCATCTTTTTGATCTTATTTTGCGTATTTAAGCTTCTTTTTTAGGATTGTAATAACTTAGAAACATATTTCAGATTTATAAAAGTGTTTGTAGCAATATTTCGTACATTATAAACTTATTTTTACATTGAAATCCACTCTTTATTCTTATATGTTCAAGAAGATGTTGAATATGGTGAATATGTTGTAATTCTTGATTCAAATGATTGGTTACGTTGATTTTTGGCTGGAGAATAACTAGTAAATGATCTAAATATGTTCTGAACATGGTTCCATATGTGATTGATGATAGGATCACATTAGAAGTCAATTTCATAGTGGATTCATGTGTTAGTATGCATGTTTAGGATGAGAATTGCATTATTTAGGATGAGAATTGTATTATTTAGACTTATTTTGATGTTATTCTATTGTTTTGGTAATGTTTAAGTGTTTTAATATGATGTTTATTGATCCTGGGTAAGAATTCTATCACTTTGGTGTGAATATCTAATTTAGGTTCAGGTGGAGTTGACTTAAGAAGCATTTATAGACCTAGAGGAGATGTGGAACCAAGTTAAGAAGTTAGAGCATCAAGTTAGGAGGCTTCATATCAAATAGCAAGACTATATGATAAGACATGAAGAGTACATAAAGGAAAGATCAAAACAAGCTTAGTTGAAGAAATGGATTTGGTACAATTTAGTTTTGGAAGGTATTAGTTGCACTTATAAAGCTCCAAATGTTATGTAATTTTATAAGATGCTAGAAAAATATGTGAGGAGTCTACATATCAAATTTCATGACATTTAAAGGTTTGTAGATGACGATATAGCAAAAATACCGAGCAGAGATGAAAGCTAGAAAAGCTGACAAAGTTGGATGATGTGAAGTGACGTGTTTAATTCTGTTTTATGCTATTTTGGACAAAATAAGACATGTGGAAACCCTAGCAGTCACCATTCTGACCCTAGGGAACATCAAAGACAAAAAAAATAAAAGGGTTTTGGGAAGAGAGAAACATAAAGAGACTCAAGAATAAGGAGGAGAATTAAGATTTAACAAGTGTTATCCAAATTTCTAACAAGAGGGCCATCATCATCATCACTAGTTTTCTCTTTTTATTTTGTTTTATTTTTTTATGTTCAATCTAAATATTGTTTTTTTGAACATGATTATGGATTGATAAATCTAGTTAGGGTTGTTCTTGAATTGTTTATCCAAGTTTTACTATATTGATTTAACATATAGTTATTTGTGTTGATTGTTAAACTTATAATCACTTCAAATCAAAAGATTATTTTGATTTATTTGAGTTAGGGTGCGCAATAAAAGTTAGTAGTTTAATGGACCTATAATTAATTGATTAATAAGTTATTGAAGAGAGATCTTAAATACTTGTTAATTGTTCTTAAGATTGCTTCACATCCATTTGCATGTTTAGGAGTAGTATTATGAACTGAGAGGTTATAATTCAGCTCTTAAGTATTTCAATTGGGATTAATTGATTAGATCTCGAAAGAGGATAATCAAACTATATGATATTTAAGATCAAACACAAATAAATCAATAGGGTAAAAGGAAGATAAATACGAATATATTAGCCCCTAAAGTCTCCATCACTAAGTATCTTCTTTGTTTGCTTTCTTTTACAATTAAATTCATTCAAGTTTTGTTAGTTTAGTTCAATTTTCAGTTTTTATACTTTTCTTTTACCTTAAACAAAGTGCAATTTAAGGGCTTTTTTATTTTCATTTTTATTTTCTATTTTTCTATTTTTTTTCAAAAATAGAGAAATAAAGGAAAACAATGTGTTTGCCTGTATTTTTTTTTTGTTTTTTTGTTTTCAAAATAAGAGAAATAAAAATAAAAATAGAGAAATAAGAAAATGATGTTTTTCTGTGTTTTAAAAACAAATTTTTTTACATTGAATAATGAATATAATCTATTGACCAATAATATATTTTAAAGGTGTATAAGAGTATTTTGGTCAAATAATTTAAATTTATTTCATATTTGATTATCATTATTAAATTATATATTTTTTTATAAATCTCAACCAAACATGTTTTTGTTTTTTATTTTTATTATAAATATCAATCAAACATGTTTTCGTGTTTACTTGGATTTATATCAACCCCCATGGGATTTATATCAGTTATACTATAAGTTACGACCTATATACTTGCAGTGTAGCTAAAACTAGCAAATAAGTTCTTGGCATTGTTGCCAAGGATTACAATTTTAGCATCTTATTCAATTTGGATTCTTTTGATTTAAGTATTTTTTTATGCTTTTCTTGTGTGATTGCAGTTGCATGAACACAAGATTAAGTAGGAGCTCAAGAAAGTTGAGGATGTTGAATTTTCATACATCACTAAGCACGAAAGAGAACTTCGAAAAGTTAAGCACTAAGAATCTATAGAAAGAAAAATTGTGAGAGGCGGCCATGGGAGAGCTCTCTTGGACTTTATGAGGCTTGGATTCAATGCCAATTAACAGGGTATCATAAGACCCCCAGTTCAGGTTAAAAATTTTGATATAAAATCGACATTATTGAACATATTACAAATAAAAGTTCAATTCTATGGTTTAGTCAATAAAGATTTGAATGCTTACCTATTCAACTTCTTAGAAATCTATGACACATTTAGATATAATGGGTTATCAGAAGATACTATAAGGACGAGACTATGCCCATTTACATTGAAGGATTGAGCCAAAGCTTGGTTAAATTCTCTAAATCTTGAAAACATCACTGCATGGGATCAGCTAGTAGGGCCTTCTTGATTAAAAATTTTCCATTGACAAATACCACTATAATCATCAAGGAAATAACCAATTTTCAGCAAAATGAAGGTGAGTCTTTGTATGAGGTGTGGGAAAGATTCAAGGAGCTGCAGAGGAGTTGCCCCCACTATAATCTACCTAGGGAATTTTCACTTCAAACATTCTATAATGGAGTTACTATACAGACGAGAGGTACAATACATGCAGCTGCTGGGGGATTTTTGATGTGAGAGACAATGGATGCAACACATGACCTATTGGAGGAGATGGAGAATAACAGCTGCTTGTGTACTACATAAAGGAATAGGCATCTACCTTTAAAGGAGTAGAAGGATGCTATTATCATGGATTCAGTGACTGCCTTAATAAGCTCTAATGTCAGTATTGATTAAACAATTGAATAGCTTACATGCTACTTCATCACAATCATTGAATGTAGTGCAACATGGATGTAGGTTATGTGGTCAGGAGAGTCATATAATAGCAGAGTACTTCTTGATGGCTAATAATGAGACAAAAGAGGTGAATTACATGGGAGCATCGCAAAAGAGGCTACGTAACAACCCTTACTTTAGTACTTATAATTCACGGTGAAAAAATCACTTAAGCTAGGAGCACAAGGCCATTAAGCTTTCAACACGATAAGCTAGGAGCATTGGAATCAAATATGTACAAGTTAATGGATGTGTTAAATGTCGAGTTCATGAGCCAAGATGAGGACTAGAAAAGGATGGAATCCAAATTTGACCAGATTACAAGGAATCGTGCCTTTTCCATTCATAATTTAGAAGTTTAAGTTAGGTAGCTAGCAAATGCATTATCTACAAAAGTGTAGGGAGTCTCCCAAATAATACAGAGTCTAATATAAGGGAGCTATTAAAGGCTATCAAAGTTATAATAGGAAAAGAATTAAAGGAGTCATAAGAGATAGCCGAAAGCTCCAAGGAGGACAATTAAGAGAAATAAGAAGAAAAGGAGGAGGAGAAGCCTTATGTGCCACCACCGCCATCCAAGCCCAAGATTCATTTTCCACAAAGGCTTAAGAAGAACCAAATGGATGTACAATTCGCCAAGTTTTTATATAAACTGAAGAGATTGTAGACTAACTTGTCATTTGTGGAAGCACTGGAGAATATGCCCAAGTATTACAAGTTTCTCAAGGATATCTTATTAAATAAGCATGGGAAGACGATCAAATGGTGACCTTAATAAAGAGTTGCAACTTTATCATCATTAACCATATTTCATCCAAGTTATAAGATCCATCGAGTTTCACTATATGTTGTGTTATTGGTAACAAGAAATTTTCTCAATATTTATGTGATTTAATAGTAAGTATTAATCTTATGCATTTGTCAATTTTCAGGAAATTAGAACTCGGAGATGTAAAGCCAAAATCCATGCTTATACAGTTAGCAGATCAATCAATTAAGAAATCGGTTGGTGTAGTGGAAGATGTGCCTATTAAGGTGGATAAGTTATTTATTTTAGTAGATTTCATGGTGCTTGAATTTGAGGAAGACTTGAATCGTTCATTGCTTTTGGGTAGACCATTTAAGAACACCAGAACAACGCTAATTGATATATATGAAGGGAAGCTAATGCTGAGAATTAGGAATGAATAGTTGGAATTTAACATAAGCAAGTACTTGAAAATTTTGCTGAAAGGAAAGGGTTTCATGAAAATAAATGTGATTGAAGAGTGTGTAAAAGAGAAAAAAGTGAATTGTATTGAAGATGTGAAGATTAAAGCTATTGAAGAAGTTAAGAAGGAGGAGGAATTAGGTGTGAGACCAAATTAAGAACTTTTAGCATGAATGAAGGTTTCCATTCCATTCTCCTTAGTGAAACCACCTATACTCATAGTTAACTCTTTACTTTCATGTTTGAAACATGCCTCATTGGGTGAGAACAAACTACTACCTATTATCATTCCTATAAAAATGACTTTACAACAAGCGAAAAGGGTAGTAAAGGTGAGAAAGAAGAAGCTTAGAGCAAGGCTGAAGTTGATTCCAAGTAAATTTAAGTCTCAGTGGAGATGACCATTTCAAGTTACTCTGAATTACAAACATGAGGCTCTTAGATTGGATGAATATGAGGGAAAGGTTTTCAAGGCAATTGGGCATCATATCAAGTTATATCTTAGAGGATTTCAACCTAAAGAAAGAAAAGTAATCTCTTTTCCTTCTCTTGTTTCTTAAAGTCAAAACTGGCATTGGTCAATCTAATGACCTTAACTTTAGCATATTTTTGTAGTTATTCTAATTGTTAATGTGTGTGTTTAATTAAGGTCTCGATTATATTTTTCATTCAAAGTTGTTGAAAATAATTAAATTATTGACAGTTTTGTATTTGAATGGTATAGACATTTATAAAAGTGGGAAATTAAAAAAAAAGAAACAAAAGCACAAAAAAATCAATGCAGGAGGAGTCCGTATGTCGGTTTACGTTTTTTAATTTTTAATTTTTAACCTTATTTCTTTTGTTTTGTTTTTATTTTCAACCTTATTTATTGTGTTTTGTGTTTTGTTTTATTTTTATTTTTATTTTAATCCTTATTTATTTATTTTTCATTCTCTCCACCCCCACTCTTTTGATGCCTCCTTCCTCTTCTCCTCGTTTATTATTTTTAGCCCTTTTTCCACTTAAATAATCAATTTTACTCCAATTTTTAATCAATCATCCATCAATCTTGCATCAATCTTCAAGTTTTCATCTCCTTTCATCCGAAAATCACTCTGTCTTCTTTATTAATCATTGTTTTCATTTTATTCTTCCCATACCTTTTCTTTTGTGTCTATTTTTATAGATTTTGCATAATACTCATCACCATGGCACTTAAAGGAACATAAGTTGCAAGACACAACACGTGTCATCTGGTGCGGCTTCTCCACTAGACTCTCCATAAGTTTTCTTGCCCTTTGTCTTGTTATTGTTGTTTCTTTTTGCGTTTCTTTTATATATGTTATTATGTGTTTCCCTCCTCTACATTAAGGACAACGTGTGGTTTAAGTGTGGGGAGGGGTCATAAATTTTTCATCTGCATATTTTATTGCAATCATACGTTATTAGGTTTAAACTTAATTGATTTAGGTGCATTTATTTTGTTGCATGCATTCTAGAAATTAGTGTAAGTATATCAATGGTATGAAATAGAAGGAATAGTTGAGAGTGAAGAATTATTTATTTTGTAGAACTCATACCTTAAGTGTCTTTACATTGAATGTGTATCTTAATCAACATAGTCTTTATCTAGTCTTTCATTTTTGACACTTATTGATTTCATTTTATAATAACCTAGACTTAATTAGGTAGGCATCACTAATTATTCTTCATGAGAATCAATTGGTTCAGAAGAAAGGACATAGGATATAATTGAAGTAAAGGATATATTCAATTCATCATTCCTATTCTGTTGGCCTTCCTAAAAACTAGGCTAAGAATAGAGTTAGTAGCTAGTTGTGAGTAATTATGTAGCTAAAAAAAAGGATAGAATGACACTCTAACCAAGCTTAAAGCAACGAATCCAATCAAAGTCGAAAGATTGGGGAAAATTTTCAAAGTAATAACAAAAATGGTATGCTAATATGGAAAATAAAACCTATAGATCTTCTTTTGATTATCACGACACTTTCATGAATGATTTCCCAGTGATAAACTACCTTCCACATGGTAATGCCATCCATGCATGTGTATATGTGTCATAGGTATGAGAATAGGTGATTAATATCCTACTTAAGATGCATCTTCCATGTAAAAACCTTTACGATATGGGCTTTATAACATAGATGATTTGGATCATCTTGGATACTTATGCTCAAGAGCAAGTGAATTTCAAAAGTCTTATGCCATTGTTACATTTTTCATCATTCTCATATTCATATAGTTATTGTATTCAACTTAGGGCATCATCATTGTTTGATTGTGTTATATGAATTATGTGCTTGTATTTTAGTTTTGCTTAAGGACAAGTAAAAGTTTAAGTATAGGGATATTGATAGGGTTACATTATAAGTTAATTATATAGTGGTTTAATATGTTGGTATGCAAGTTTAGGATGTGAATTGCATGATTTAGACTTAACTTGATGTTATTATATTGTTTTGATAATGTTTAAGTTTTATAATGTGATTGTTTATTAGTCTTCGACAATAATTCTATCACTTTGGTGTGAATATCTAATGCAGGTTTAGGTGGAATTAACTTAGGAGTCACCTATGGACCTAAAGGAGATGTGAAACCATGTTGAGAAGTTAAAGCATCAAGTTAGGAGGTGTCATACCAAATATTAAGGATATATGACGAGTCAGAAAGAGTGTACAAAGGAAGATCAAAACAAGTTTAGTTGAGGAAATAAACTTAGTATAACTAAGTTGCAAAAGGCATTAGGTGTACTTATAAAGCTCCAAATATTATGAAATTTTACAGGGTGCTAGAATAACATGTGAGAAGTCTATATATAAAATTTAATGATATTTGGAGATCTTAAGATGAAGTTATAATAAAAATACCAAGCAGGGTTGCAAGTTAGAAAAGAAAACGTAATAGGATTATATGGAGTGACGTGTTTAATTATGGTTTTATGCTGGTTTGGACAAAATAAAATGTGAGGAAACCCTAGAAGCCATCATTTTGACCATAGGGAATATCTAAGACAAAAATAGAGGGTTTTTTGACGAGAAAAACGTGAAGAGACTCAAGGATAAAGAGGAGAATCAAGATTCAACAAATGCTGTTCATATTTCTAGCAAGAGCGCCATCATCATCATCACTAGTTTTCTCTTTTATTTTGCTTTCCTTTTGATGTTTAATATGAATATTTTTTGCTTAAACATGATTATAGATTTCTAGTTTAGGGATTGTTCCTGAATTCATTATCTAACTTTTACCATATTGATTTAATACATAGTTGTTTGTGTTAATTTTTAAACTTATAATCATTTTGAATCGAGAGATTGTTTTAATTGATTTGAGTTAGGGTGCGCAACAAGAGTTAGTAGCTTAATAGACCTACAATTAACTAATTAATAGGTGATTGAAAAGAGATCTTAATTACTTGTTAATTGTCCTTAGGATTGCTTCAAATCCAATTGCATATTTATGAGCAATATTATGAACCGAGAGGTTATAATTTAGCTCTTAAGTATTTCAATTGGGATTAATTGATTAAACCTCAAGAGAGGGTAATCAAATCATAATATATCTAGGATCAAACATAATTAAATCAATAGGATAAAAGGAAGATAAACAAGAATATAACAACCCCTAAAGTCTCCGTTATTGAGTATCTTCTTTATTTTCTTTCTTCTATGATTAAATTCATTCATATTTTGTTAGTTTAGTTTAATTTTCAATTTCTATACTTTTTGTTTACCTTAAAAAAAGTGCGATTCATATTGTTATGTGTCTAGAATTAATCCTCATGGGATTGATATCAGTTATACTATAAGTTACGACCTGTATACTTGCAATATAGCTAAAACTAGCAAATAATTAAATGCTGACTTTTGTTTAAATGAACTGCTTAATGCTTATTCTAACTTAATCACTTAAAATAAAGTTAAGAAATAACTTAGGATTTGAGAAATCTACATAAATTGTTAAACAATTCATTAAACAAGCTACTTTAAACCATGACATGACCAAACCATAATTTATCTTGAGGGTTATAATTTAAAAATTGGAATTATTATAAACTTCTTAAATTTTAAGCCTAATGCTTAATATTGATTAATGATCAAACTTCAATTTAGGCAACTAGTATAAAGGCATTGTCTTAACCATAACATTGTCTTAAATTAGTGAAGTGACCTTATGATAAACCTCTCAATCCTTATTCAATCCATTTATATCATTAAAAATCAATTCTTTATCCATTTAATCCATTAGGCAATCCTTAAACTCAATCTTAGTTATCTTTGCATAACTTTACATTTTAAGGTTAATTTGATAATTTCAGTCAGTAATTTCATTCAATTGGATCTCTAGATAATTATGATCTAATTGACTTGGCACTTTCAATTTGGAATCCCCGTGAGAATGATAATTTGGATCTTTAATATTCCACTTTATTACTTATTGATTCATGTACTTGCCCAAAAGTTGGTTAGGAATTGTTAAAAATAAAGTATTCTTCAATTCTTAAATTAGTGATTAATTAGGATAATTTGTCCTTAATAGACAACCAACCAATAGTTTTATAACATTTGGAGACAATTCTAAGGGTAAGATTATTGACATTGAGAAGGTTGGTAAGGATAATACTATAATTGATAATGTGTTCTTTATTAATGGCTTAAAACATAATTTATTAAGTATAAGTCAATTACGTGACAAAGATTTTAAAGTGAGTTTTAAAGGAAAATTTTATATTATTTCTAGGACTTTAAATACTAGCATTATGTTTATTAATAAGAGATAAGGATATATTTATACTATTAATTTAAATTATCTCTCTAACCATGATGTTAAGTGTTTTGTGTCTAAAAATGAAGATGCTTGAATGTGACATAGGAAATTAGGACATGAAAATATTGAATCCTATCCAATCTAAACAACAAGCAATTAGTGAATGGGCTACTAAAGGTAAAGTTTGAGAAGGGTAAAGTATGTAGAGCTTACCAATTAAGGAAGTAAATCAAAAGCTCCTTCAAGAAGAAGAAGTTAATCATAATTTCTAGACCTTGTAACTTTTTCAAAAGGTGAAAAGTTATATGTTTTTTTTTATTGTTCATGATTTTAGTAGACTTAATAGTAAAGATGAATGCTTTAGGATACTTATAAAGTTTGCTACGAGAATTCAAAATGAGAAAGGCTATATAATTGCATCCATTAAAAGTGATCATGGTAAAGAATTTAAAAATGATTTGTTTAAATCCTTTTATGGTGAAAATAAAATTTTCATAATTTCTCTTCACCTAGAACCTCTTAACAAAATGGTGTTATTGAGAAGAAAAATAAAACTTTGGAACAGATAGCTATGATAATGTTAAATTAGTATAACGTTCCTAGATATCTTTAGGTGAAAGTTATAGGTCGAGCTTGCCATATATGCAATGAGGTTATGTAAGATCAACTATAGATAAGATCCCTTATGATCTTTGATATGAGAAAAAGCTAAAGATTAGTTATTTTAAGGTTTTTTTATACGAGTGCAACATTTTGAATACTAGGGATAAGCTAGGTAAATTTGATGAAAAAATGAATGAAGACTTTTTAGTAGGTTATTTATTAACTAGTAGAGCATAAAAGGTATCTAACAAGGGGATTTTGATGGTTAAGGAATCTATGCATGTTGTCTTTGTTGAGTCAAACCCCTTTGATCTAAAGAAGAATTTTGAAGAAGTTGATATAGGCTTATCAAAGGATTTGGAGAAACTAGGTTTAGAAGAACAAAAAGAGGATAACCTAGATACAACACATACACCTAGTAAACCCATTGTTGAACCAAAAGAGGTTAAAAAGAAGAATAAGGGATTACTTAGAAATTAGAGGTATAAGAAAGACGAAACAAAGAGGTATAATTACTAGATCATCTTTTAGAGATTTATCTCGTATTTCCTTTAATTCACATATAAAGCATAAGATTATAGAAGAAGCTCTTAATAATGAAAGTTAGGGTTTTTATCATGAATGATAGTTTAACTAATTTGAGAGAAACACAAATTTGACACTAGTACCTAATCCTAAAAATCACCAAGTTATAGGCACTAAATAGATGTTTAGAAACAAGTTTTATAATCTAGCCAATATTGTGAAAAACATGGCTAGATTAATAGTTAAGGATTATAATCAAGAAGAGGGAAATGATTATAAAGAGACTTTTGCATTTGTAGCTAGATTGGAGGCAATTAGGTTATTATTGGCTTTTAAATTTTCCATAGGCTTTAAGCTTTTTCAAATTTATGTGAAGAGTTTATTTATAAATAATTTTATTCAGGGAAAATTTTATGCAGAATAATCTACTGGTTTTGAAAGCCATGATACACCTAACCATGTTTACAAAATTTCTCAAGCCTTATATGATTTAAAACAAACTCCTAAGTCTTGGTATGAGAGATTAAGTGCATTTCTTTTACAAAGTTTTTTTTCTAAGGGTAAATTAGATATAACCCTCTTCGTTAAAAAGAACAATAATGATATCTTGATTTTTCAAATTTATATTGATGGCATTATCTTTGTTATCACTAATGCAAGTTTTTGTAAGGAATTTTTCAAGTGTATCAAAAACGAATTTCAAATGAGTATGATGACAGAGCTTAATTTATTTTTTCGCTCATAAATTAGACAAATGGAAGATATAATTTTTCACGAACCAATTTAAGTATACTAAGGAATTAATTTGGAATGGACCAAGTTAAGCCATTAGGAATACTCATGAGTGTCACAACTAAGTTAAACAAAGATGAAGAAGGTAAACCCATAAATGATAAGTTTTATAAAAGCATGATAGGTAGTTTACTTTACATTACCATAAGTAGGCACGATATTATATTTAGTGTATGTTTATATGTTTGGTTTCAATCAAGTCCTAAAGAGTCTCATCTTTTAGCCATTAAATGCATATTGAGGTATTTATGATGGATAACATTCTTAGGATTATCATATCCTAGGTATGAACTTATAAATATAGTCAGTTGTTCTAATGTACATTATGTTGGTATACTTTTGGGTAGGAAAAGTACATCTGCCACTTGCCAATTCTTAGGAAATATATTAGTGTCTTAGTTTAGTAAAAGGAATATTTGGTAGTTTTATTAAATATGGATGTTCAGTATGCAGTGGATAGTAATTGTTATGCACTAAAGCTTTGGCTTAGCAATAACTTAGAATTATAGCATGTAGATTAATAAGATCTCTATTAGCTATGATAACATTAGTTCCATATACCTAACCAAGAATCCAATTTAACATTTTAGAACTAAGTACATTAACATAAGATATCACTTTATAAGAGATCATGTACAAAATGGTGACATTGAATGGGCGTTTGTTAATACACAATATTAATTAGTTGATATCTTTATTAAATCAATAAATGAGGATGGGTTTTTCATGATTAAGAGAGAAATAGGTATGATTGATGATAGGACTATTTGAAGATGTTTATACATGCTTTTTAAATTTGATGTGATTTCCTCCATAAAAATTGATTTTATAAAAATTGTTATGATTTTCAATTCTTTTATAATTTTTTGATAATTTCAAAAAAGAGAAGAAGTTCATGTGATATTAGTTGCTTCATGTATAGGGAGTAAAATTTTTTTAATTATATGTGTGCTTATAATTTGCATTTTTAAGGCATAATATATAATATATGTGATTTTAATGCATAATATATATTTTTGATACATAACATGCATAATGTGATTAAATATATATTTTAGATACATAATATATATATTTGATGTATTTTGTGTTTTTAAATCCCCTTTATACGATATTGCTTTCAAATGAATTTATGCATATATTTATGAGGACTCTAATTTTTTTAATCCATGAATTAAGCAAGAGTGTGATTTATATAATAATTGTATATGATGTTTGGTTTTGAGTTTATGATCTAAAATAATTGGTTTTGAATGTATTTTTTTACTTTTTAATATCATATATTTTGTTATCATTAAAAAATGGAGATAGTTGAACTAAAGGAAGTTCTAATTTTGGTTTTGATGATAACAAAATATTACTTTTTACCAATGATTTGTTTTATGGTGTAAGTTTTAAAAGTTAGGTATATTTGGCATTATTTTTAAAGTGAAAATTTTGGACTTGAAAATTGTAAATGAGGAAAATGCAAGATCAAGCACTTTGGAAGCTTTAAGATCTTTAATTAGGTAGTTTAAACTTGGTTGTAAGTTTTACTTAAAACTTTGATAATCATATGGGCTCCAATTGTTCTTGCATTACATATATTTTTAAAAAAGGCTTAAATTAGAGACAAGCGAAACTCACTAGAGAAAGGCTTTGCTCTATTAGCGCCAACAATGCTATTCAAAATTTCATAAGGTCCCTGGTGGAAATGGTTTTAAAACTTGTTTGAAGTGCCTTTGAAATAAAAGGAAAGGACTTGTAATGTTTGAGAAAGGTTAGAATTGGTTTAGAAAACAAAATTTTTAAAGCGAGCTTAACTTGTTATAACCAAGGAATAATTTTTTTTAGATAAACCGATAGGTTTTAGGTATTTAAATTACTTTAGAGAAGTTTTAAACTTGTTTTAGGTTTTAGGAGTTCAATCATCCAGCATAGGTTGTTATCTACCATCGATGATGAGTTAGTCAATCGACCCAGAGACATCAATCAATCCATATAACAAATGATAGGTTAACAATCAATTGAAATATTTGGTAAAATGTTTTATTTTTCATCTCTAATGGTTAGTAAATTAGTTTGATGTTATTTTGAGTTTGTAAAATCTATTAATGAGATTGCTAAGGGTTGTTGAAAGATTTTATGAACATTTATGAGTGTTTTGAGCATTCATCTTGTTTCTTTGTGGTTTAAAACAAAATTTCTCATTTTTGTGTTCTTAATCCACCAAAACTTATTTTATGATTTGTTTATAAAGATTTCAAAAAGGTTGCACTGATATATTTCATCTTGAAAAAGCATTAAGCCCTTTGATTATTGAGATTCAAGTGAAATACCTTTGAGGTGTATTTATTATGTTTAAAAGGGACATTTTAATTTTTGGTATTGGGATTTAGATTGATTTAAAGGTTTATCTTTACCTTGAAAAAGATTTATACAAGGTTCCTCTTCAGCTTTTGAAAAGAAGATTTGGTTTTTGAAGTGTTCTTCTTCACCTAGAAAAGATTTGTAACTTGTTTTTAAATTATAAGAAAATATCCAACACAATTGCTAGATAATGGGTTTATACACTAAAGGTTATTCTAGAATCACTATAACATTTCTTATGTGTTCTCCTTACTCTATCTCTTAATTTCTATTTGTTATGTTATTAACTTATATTTACCTTGTGAACATTTGGGATAAGTATGTGTATAACATATAAGTTTAATTGTATTTTAAAGATTGCATATAAGAAAATTTAGTTTATATTGCTAGTTTAAAATATTTTTTAAACATTCAACTTACCCTTTTCTTAGGTGCCTTTATGACTTACACCAATGAATTTCTTTTTCCAACCTCCTTTGCAAATCTGTAGGAAAAAAATGTACTAGGAATCATGTTGTCTCAATCTAATAAGTGAATCCATAAAATTAATGATAACATCAAGCATTTTGAATTTATAAGTCCACCTTGTTGGACAATTTAAAGTATAAATTATTTATAAGGCATGTATAGTTTCCTTTCTCTTTACCCAAATTTCTCAACTTGTTTAGGTGTTCTACTGTACTACATCATACTATCTTGAATTGCTTTTATCCCTTTTTTTGATAATCTTCAGCCCATCTTTCATGATTGAATATATTATATATGGCACAGCAACACGTATGAAAGATTCTCCTATCCGTCGACAATCTTTTAACTTGTAACCTAATTTGAATTTAGTCAATCATAAAATCCTATAAGTGTCCAAAAATAGGCCATTTAGAAGCAAATTAAAATATAAAATGCAAGAAAACAAAACAAAATCAATTTTAAATTTAACTAAGTCTAAATGTTTATTTTAGAATATAAATACATAAAGTCAAAGTGTCATTAATAAATTGTAATGTCATTACCATGTAGCCCTTCTTTTTTGATATGTCCATATGTCCACATATCAAATATAATTGCTAGTCGCTTATTATTACAATTAATATCTTTGATGCCTTTTTAAGCATCATAAACTTTAAATATATCTTCATTTATGGTATTCCATGTAGCGATCTTAAATGTGACAAACATCCTAAACTTAGTATGATCGAAATTTGACAGTGGATATTCATGCCTTGAGGTTTTTGTTCTGAAATATTTTAGATATGATAATAACATTTGATATTTATTTTATACTGTAGATTGGAGAAGACAAATTTTTAATATGCTATCTTAAATTCCTGCATCATTTATGATGAATGAGGCATTTAACCATTACAAATGAAATAAGTTAATTATAAAAAAAAGTACACTTAAAGTTTCTTTAAATAGTCTTTAAAGAAATGATTTCCACATATACAATAAGTAGTAAATAAATTTTATTTGCAACCCACCCTTAGCCACCACTTGTTAGTTGCCAATCAAAATTAATTAAGTAATTGAGATCAAACAACGAAATATATCTAAAATTAAAGAACATTTAAAATATTTAGGGGAAAATTTAACCGTGCATCTTTATTCTTTTCTAATGATATTCCTTATGGAATATGAGTACTTGTATTACAATCTACCATTAAAAGTTTAATATAAACATCAATAAGAAAAGATGAGACTTCAAAATTATCATTAGCTATCATTTTTAAAACATGAACAATTACTAATATCCATGTTAATGGACTTTCCATAAACACACTAGTTATCACCACATTAATTAATTTCATAACGTACATATAATTGGAATTGCCATAAATTTTACTTTTATTTTCTAATGAAAAGTATAGGAAGATATTAAATCAAAAGTTTCAAAAGATTTATTGTGATTTTTAAAATAATTATCTCATTGGTAATATATATTACTTGAAATAGTATTTCTATAGTATATAAATTCAATTAGGCTACAGTAAATTTGCATCCGAGTCTAGCTTCCATTGTGTAATCATCTGACCTCTAAACCTTTTAGTATCTCCTT
>JAOXYD010024782.1:0-14430 GCA_028565735.1 Pinacopodium congolense | reverse complement strand
AAGAATTCTAAATATTTTTTTATTTTTAATGTTAAAATTCTAAATTATTTAAAAATTTTAAATAAGAAAATTCTTTAAATTTTTGATATATTTGAAAATATCCATTATCTTAAATTAAAATATTTTAAAGTTAAATTTAAAAATAAAAAATAAAATATACAATATAAAATATGGCAACAATTTGATTGTTGTTTTTTCAAAAAAAATAGTTTGATTGTTGTTTAAAAATATTTTAATTATAACAATAGTTCTAATTATTACTTATCTAAGATTTTAAAGCAACATTTTTTTTAATTTCGTTGCCTTTTCAATTTATAGCAACAAGTTATGATTAGCGTTGCCTTTTATGTTATTAAAGGCAACATTTTAAAATGTGTTGCATTATAATAACTTTTAGCAACGTTTTTTAAAACCGTTGCAAACGTGCTGTTGCTTAAGGCTATTTGTGCCATAGTGGCTGTTTAAATTCGTTTTAGCTTTTGGATTTGGTTTTTAGATTTTTTAAATACAAAAATCAATAAAGAACATCACAAAAATCAGAAAAAAAAAACACTCTAATACAACACAGAAATTGAGACAAACAACACAAAAATCTATAAAAATACACAAAACACAATACAAAAATACAACTACAACCAAAAACCACATCCAAAAGCTCAATCAAACGGCCCCTAAATCTTTAAGTCTAAATTACAAGATTTTGTAAGTGTTAACGATTCTTGACTGATATTTAGTACACGAGTTAATATGAAGAAGGTACGTTCAACAAGAGAATTAGAAAAAGTCTTGCGAATAGA
Organism: Pinacopodium congolense; assembly: GCA_028565735.1. Taxonomy (NCBI): domain Eukaryota; kingdom Viridiplantae; phylum Streptophyta; class Magnoliopsida; order Malpighiales; family Erythroxylaceae; genus Pinacopodium; species Pinacopodium congolense. The sequence continues at coordinate 13,633 of JAOXYD010024782.1, read as the reverse complement.
CAAGTAAAGTAGGATGTGTCGAGGAAATATCGAGAGTAGGAGAGAGTATTGGCATGCATTGGCAAAAATCTTTGACGATACATAAGATTTGGATGCGAGGCCTCGTACAATTGACAAACTAAGTTATGCAAGACCCGATAATATGTAATAATACATGAGGACATGCAAAACTCGAGTGTAACATCGCACATATATATAAATATCTCTTTTCTTCATTTTCTTATCACATTTTTTATTTTAGCCCTCCCAAAATTCCTAGTTACGTTTCCATCCTTTTCACTTATTTTTCACCACTGGTGACTCAAACTAGTCAATGCTATATACCAATCTCTTCCTCTCATCGACCTCGTCTCAACCATACTTATTTTAGTCATCATCTTCATCAAAATCATCACAAAAATTAAGGAGAAATGAAAATCCTTGAACATCGATCCGCCACTTCTGATGAGTGTTGCTGGTCACTACTACCCACATTCAACTTGTCTCGACATCATCAATAAAAGTCTCATAGTTTCATTGCCAACCACAGCCTGAATCATCGTCGATTAACGAAAAAAGAGGTCAAAGTTTCATATTGTTGTTCTTCAATTCTTTAAAATCTATTGAGAATTTAACTATATTGCTTTAGAGAAAGTTGTTCTACTCATCATGATATAAAAATCGTTGAATTCTGAAACTGTAAATTTTTTGGTGACCGAATGGAAGATTCCAGTGACTGGCAGAATATTTCGGTCTCCAGAATTACTATTCAAGTAACCCCTCCAATGACTTTTGTAGAAAAATTTCTAAAAGTTCTAAAAACTACACTAATATTTTTTTTTTCTTTAAGAACCATAACGAGATTCTCAACGATTTGTGAATTAAAAATCACAAAAATTTTAGGTGAGAATTAGAGTAATAGTCAAATTGCATAATTAGATTACTTTACGAATCTGGATTATATTTAGATTATTATTTGAGTCCAGTAACTCTTGTGTAGCACTGATTAAGATATTTCCTTTCTAATTTAATAGATATATCAGGAGTAGGATCTGTATTGCATGATTTGGACAGACAAAAGCATTTATCGGGTAAGTTTATATTAACTTATGATTACCATATTTGTACCAGCTGAGTAAATAAAGTTCAACGCTAATATATATGGCCACATATAGATGTTCATACCCATATATATATATATATATATATCGTATATATATACATATCATTGTGGTGAATACATACATATTATATCGCATACTCATTTTATCACAAGTTTATATATCTATCATCAAAATATCTATGTGGATACATTTGGGTTTGGGTAATGTATACATGCATGAAAATCATTACATAATTGAATGCTTGTTTAGTGAAATTCCATAATTAATATCTTGACTATGTATGATGTGTTTGATTGCAATTGTGTGGAAGGAAGGATCTATGGGACGTACCACCTGATAGGTATACATCAAAACCAGATATGCACTGGTTATGATTATGAGTGTTATTATATTTGTGATATTGAGATATGTGGTGGGCTGATTCTAATTGATGCTTAGCTCTTGGTTGGACTCTTATTTGTTATGTTTATGATTGTGGATGTCTTAATAGTGAGATCGGCCATTGGTGATGCTTAACTCCCCGCAACTCCTTTTAGATTAAGAGAGCCTTATGGCTATATGAGCATAGGGGCATAGTTGGGCTGTTGACGATGTTTAGCTCCCCGCAATCATTCAAGATTTAGTGTTATAAGGCTTTATCCTTGGATATTAGGGTCCTACAGATATTCTTCCCCTACAATTTTTTAATTGGTTAATGTGATTGCACGTATCGTATCATGTGTGTGTGCGTTTTTACATTCATGTGTTATGGTGCACATAATATTGGGTATTGTAAGGCGGTGTAAGCTTACTCAGCGAGGTCTGACTCCCCTCAACCAATTTTTATTTTCAGGTTAACTGCCACTGACTTGGCAGTATTGATTCTCGAGGCATGTCTGTTGCAGTCTACCTATTTTATGTATGCCTTTCTTTTATTTTTAATTATCTTTGTACTGTAGTATTCATAATGACAAGGCTTCATATATTGTAAGTTTTTATCTTTTGATGCACACTAATATTATTGTATTTTTATTATGATTCATTTTCTTGGATTTTAAATTTATTTTATAGTTAGTAGTAGGCTTATGTGTGATCTAGGAATTTCGATCCTTAGGTCTCACGTGCCAGTCACATACCCATAATGTGTTGTGACATCGAAGTTGCATAAGAGTGCATGTAAGCATTTGGCTTTGGCAAGAAAAGTCGAAGGTACATAAATTTTACAAAGTTTATACTAACTCAGATTTTCGCAATTGAAATGCATTGATATAAGTATGTTTGGATAATCTTATGTGTAGATATGCTTTAACGACTTAGAAAACATATAAGTAGTGGCGTGGCAACTGGATGATGTAGCACTTGGTGAAGTGGCGATATCAACTTGAAGATTACATTATGATAAACATTAATTCTAAAAGATAAAGATTATGTGGTAGAATCATCGGAACATAGCGAAGATCTTCAAGAATAAGGCTGTAATCTTTCAATTTGTTATAATCTCTATCTTGATAGATATGATATGTTGTAACCAATCAGAAGAGTAATATTAGGAAGGAAATGTCTTCTTATTAGTCAATGTGATGTAATTTGATTGGGATGTGATTTTAGTTGTTAAGATAAACTAAAATTGTGCTATTTATTGTTATTGTGTACTTACTTTTCAAGTAGGAGTGCCTATATAAAGCTCATTAGAGTCAAGTCTCAATTCATTTAAGAGGAAAGACAACTTTAAGAGAGTTAAGAGTTTTTTAGGGAGTTCTCTTCTAAGAGCTTAAACTATGAAGTTTTTTGTAAAGTTCTTCGAGTAAAAGGCATTTATTTCTTTTATTGACATTTTGTAAAGAGTTAATGAAAGCTTGATTTGGCCATATATTATCTTTTGTTGATTTTTTTTATCTATATTTTTATGGAACAATCATATTTGTAGTCATAAATTTTTTAACATTTCTTAATTGATTCCTATACCTTTGAAACTTTCTATTGAAGTCCTATACCTGTGTAGATTAATTATTGTAAGGGCTTTAAGTATGGAGTTTTTTGTAAAGTACTTCGAGTATTAGGCATTTATTCCTTTTTTTGACATTTTGTAAAGAGTTAATAAAAGCTTGATTTTGGCCATATAGTCTCTTTTGTTGATTTTTTATCTATATTTTTATAAAACAATCATATTTATAATCTTAAATCTTTCAAAATTTTTCCAATTGAGTCATAAATCTTTAAAACTTTCTATTAAAGTCATATACCTATGTAGATTAATCGAAGGCAGTCATTCCATCAAACTTTCATTAACTGAAGTCTGATGGAAGGACTGCCTTCGATTAATCCATATAGGTATAGAACTTAATTAGAAAAAGTATGAAAGATTTAGAATTACAAATATGGTTATCCTGAATATTTGTAGTTCTAAACCTTTTATAATTTTTTCAATTACGTCATATACCTATGTAGATTAATTAAAAGCAGTTCTTCTATTAACAGAAGTATAACAGAAGGACTACCTTTGATTAATTCGCATAAGTATAGGACTTCAATAGGAAGTCCTATAAGTATAGAACTCAATTGAGAAAATAGTGAAAGGTTTATGACTATAAATATGTTATCCCTTTTACACTTGTTTGTTTCTCGGTATGTTAGGGGCAATGAGCTTTGAGAAGAAGTCTTTCTCGGTATGTTAGGGGCAACGAGCTTTGAGAAGAAGTTTCCATGTAAACTCAATATATTAGGGACTTGGTACATGGGAGATGTACCTATGGATGTAAAGACTTGCTCCTATCTTTAAGAGTTGGCCATGGAGTCTTTAAAGAAACTGCTCGTGGAGGAGTGCCTACAAATTATTTTGACGAAGGCATCAGATTCTTCTAGTTGGGGTGGTTTATTAAATCCCTAAGTCTAAGTTGTAGGATCATATGAGTCTTGGCTAATGCTTAAAACACAAGTCAACATGAGAAGGACATGTTCGATGAGAGAACAAAGCAAAATCTTGTAAGTACGTGAGTAAAGCAAGATGCCTCAAAGAAATCTTAAAAGAAAGCAAGACTTGACACATGTTGGCATGTAGTTGTGGAAATCCTTTGACAAGACATAAGATTTAGATGTGAGGCCATGCACAGTTGATAAATTAAATGTAATACTCCTCCCCCTCATATAAATATCACTCTCTCTCCTTTATTTTCACTATTTTCATTTCACTCCCCCTAAACATTGCATTCACGTTTCTATAATCTTCACCTATTTTTTTTACTGCCAGTGACTCAAACCAGCTATTATTATATACCAATCACTTCCTCTCGATGAGTTTGTCATAACTATATCAGCTTCATTTATTAGTATTGCCAAAATCATCATAAAAATTGAGAAAAAAAGTGGCAAAAAATCATAACCGTAGATATGTCGCCTCTAGTGATTGTTTCCGGCAACCACCACCACCGGCACCACCAACATTAAGAACAAAAGCTTTATGGTCTCGTCGTCAATCACCACTTGAATTGTCACCAATCAACGGAAAAAAAGGTTAGGGTTTTGAATGGCTTTTTTTCAATTCGTTAAAATCAATTAAGAATTTGAGTATGTTTCTTTGGAGAAAGTTGTTATACTCATCAAGAGCTTTCTTTTGGCATAAAAATCGTTAAATTCTGATACAACAAATTTTTCAATAATTAGAAGGAATATTCCGGTGATTGGAAGAATATTCAAATCGTTGGAGTTACTATTCCAAAATAAAGTTATTGTTCTAGTTACCCTTCAAACAATTTTTGCAAAATTTTTTTATAATTTTATAAATGATACTAATTATTTTAGCAATTCAAATGATACCTAGGTTGTTAATTGATCCCAATAAATCCTATATAGTATGAATTAAGATATTTTCCTTCTAATTTAATAGATATATCTGGAGCAGGACCTATTACAAGACTTAGACGTACGAGTTCGCTCGTCAGGTAAGTTTATATCGACTTACTGTTACCATATTTATACCAATCTTTGAATAAAGTTCAATGCTAGTACAAATAACTATCAATATCCATGCACGTGTGCATAATTATATATTTATTTACTTAGTATACTAATAGATATATATAAGAAGTATGTATACGTATAATATCGCATGTTCTCGTTATCACAAACTTATATAAACTATCAAGATATTGAGCGGATACATTTGGGTTGTATACTGCATATATGTATAGTCATCATTATATAATTAAATGCTTACTTTATGACATAGTGTGTTTGTTATTATGGATAATAAATTAATATGTTACTTTATGATTGTGATTGTGGAGGGGGAAAGATATGTAAGACATGCTACCTGATGAGTATGTATCAAGACCATATACACACCCATTATGATCTTGAGAGTTATTATGTTTCGTGATATTGCGACATATTTATTAATCGATCCTAGTTTATGCTTAACTCCTGGTTAGGTCTTTATTTGTTATGTTTATTATTGATGTGATCATGATTTTTGACACATTGAACAAGGGCTAATTTTTTTGTGACATTTGGCTCTCTGTAGCCCCTTTAAATTTAAAGAGCCTTAAAATTATATGACCATAAGAGTATAGCTAGGTCATTGCCGATGCTTAGTTCCCTGAAGTCATTCAAGATATAGTATTGTGAGGATTTACCTTTGGTGATTAGAGTCTTACAAATACTCCTTCTCTTTGATTATTCGTGTAGCTGATGTGATAGGGCATGCAATATATTTGTTTGCATAATCATGTTAATGCATGATTATATGTGAGCATGGCATTGGGTATCGTAGGGCGGTATAAGCTTACTCACCGAGGTCTAACTGTCCTTAATCCTATTTTTGCTAGGTCAACTACCATCGACTTCATAATAGTGACTCCTGAGACGTGTCAGTTGCATCCTACTTGCTTCTGTTTATGCTTTTCATTTATTTTTACTTATCTTTGTACTCTAGCATATGCAATGATATGATTTAAAGTGTTGTAAATTTTCCTTTTGACGCACGTTGATATTATTGTATCTTTATTATGTATTTAGAGACCTTCTGTGTACTGTATTATTTAGTTTTCTTAGGTTCTAAACTTATTTTGTCATTAATAATAGGCTTACTTGTGATCTAGGTGTTTTTTATCCTTAGATCCTACTTGTCAGTCATGTGCCCATTTCAAATCGTGAATTCGGATCATGGTAATGCTTAGTTATGGGGCAATTTGACTACACCATGAGTAAGCTAAGATCATGACAGACGAACATGACCATGAACATGCATTAATGAACTTATGTGTAGATAAGCTTTGATCACTTGGAAAACACATCAGTAGTGACATAGCACCTAAATGATATGACATAATAAAGTGGAAAGAAAACTTGAAGATCACATTATGATAAAGATCAACTCCAAAAGATAAAGATCGTGTTGGAGAATCATCTGAATATAGCGGAAATCTTCGAAAATAAGGATGCAATCTTTCAAGTTGACATGTAACCTCTATTTTATTATATATGATATGTTATAGTCAATAAGAAGAATCATATGAGAACAAAGATATGTTCCTATTAGTCAGTGTGATGTAATTTTATTAGAATGTGATGTTAGTTATTAAGATAAATTAGGATTGTAGGATTCATAATTGTCTTTGTTAACCGTATATGTCACCTAAGACGAGAGTGAATCAGATAATAAAATTTCTTCTAAAATAAATACCTTAAGTCTTTCACCAATTTAATTAAAAGCAAAAATAAAACAATAATTATAATTTATCAAATTAAATAATAACAATAAATTTGATAATAAAAATAAGTACATAAAAGTAAAGATAGAGAGAAGAAAGACACGTCACAATTTATTCTAGTTCAGAGTTATCCACTTGCTCCAAGGTTTAGTCTCCAACACTACTACTGAGATTTTTGTACTATTGTAATTAAAATAAGGAAAACGTTAATAATACAATCCTTTTCCAAGGTTTAAGGATAACCTTTCACTCTCTATTTTCTAAGGCTAAAGGATATCCTCACCATACTCCTTTTTTAAGGCTAAGGAATAATCTTACAACACACTCTTCTTTTTCAAGGCTCAAGAATAACCTTTATAAGAATTCACTTTTAATTTTCCAATCCCCCACATAAACACTTTATCAAAAATGTCACTCTTTTAATCTTACCAAAGTGTTTAGGGGCTCACACAAGATTTAAGAATGAATGCATAACAAAAACACTCAAGATGCTTATATAAAACTTCCACACTATTTCTCATATCAAAAACCACACCAATAACACATATTTATAGCCAAAAAATACAATATTCTCGTGACATTACCGTTGCGTAAAGTTCATTTTCATTAATTAATATTACTGTTGCAAAATCTAAACATTGCTAAGTTACCGTAGTTTTTTCATCAAGTTGGGTCAACCAATTCATATCATTTAGTTGACCGATATACCTTCGTCTAACATTCGGTCAACCTATCTCACTTCATTCAACATTTGGTCGACTAATACACGTTATTCGATCGATCGATCTCACACAGGTCAGGATACTCCAGTACAACTCGACCCAAAACAATCTAAACACAATCTAATTCTCATCTTAACCCAATCTAACACATTTTAATATAAACTAATCAATGCCAAAACTATCATATCACAAATTTTACAAACTTAACACAATTAAATCAATTTATACACTTTAATTCAATTAACCTTTATCCAAATTACAATTTTACTCAACATATATGACTTACCTCTTAAGTCATACAAAATTAACTAAATTACCAAATTATTAGTCACATTGATTTATTAATTTATTAAAATCTTTATCAACTTAATCATCATACATACTCATGCAATACCATACATGCATTCATTTATCTATTAAGAGGATTTCCAAATTTAATAAACATATATAAAACCTCTTGATTATGCATCTTATATGCAAATACTAAACATGAATACAATATGAATGATTGAGTCCTTTCAAGATATGGTAGGACTAAAGAGAAGACTTGCATAAATATTCACTCATAGTAACTTATCAAATTCTACTCTTGAACTTGAACTTCCATCTTCAAGATTAACTTCATCAGTTCTCTTGCTCATCAACTTGAGTCTTCATACATCTCTAATATACTTCATGAACTTTCTACACTTCTCTTACTATCAAGGCTCAGTATACGTGTACTTCAAGTTTTGACCAAACACTCTATAACTTGTTTATATTAAATCTATCTTACAAGCATAAAAAAAACTCTACAAATATATTAATAAAAATAATTTTTTATCATAAAAAAAGGTTAAATCAACCATTGGTTTAACAATCTCCTCCTTTTTTATGATGATAAAATCATGTGATATTAGACACACACAATAATCATACATGCAACCACTAATACACACATACATGCAAATATCATATGTAAATATTCTGATATCACATCTTTCATTCTCTCCCTTTTTGTAGTCATAAAAAAGATATACATTCAATTAGAAAAAGGTATAAACTTTGAATACTAATACATAATAAGTCACATGTAAGACATCTATTCCAAAACAAAAATTTAAGCTTGAAACATACACATTGAATACACATATTTTTTAAATAAAGATTTCAAATCAAGTTTCAAAAGCATGCCAAACATATCATAACTTAACTTTCAAAAGGCATTTTCTTTCACAAACTTTCCTCCTTAATATAGCAAACCACATCTTATTTGAAAAAGTGTCAAACATATTGCCATAAAACATGATACTAATTGTTATTAAAAGGTGATTAATTACTAAAAAACACATACTTTATTCCAAAAAGTTAGATACATTTATACCAATTGTTAAAAATATGATGTCAATAATTAGAAAGCAAAACTTGGTACCAAATATTGAACTCATTCTCAATATAAACCAATTTTTTTGAAATAAGATATCACTTGTTAATAACACCATCAACTAACAATTTGGAAAACTAACTTGTTAATACCAATTGTAAAAAAAATAATACAAACGTATAATTAATACAAATCAATTACAATAATACAAGTATCATAAAATCAATTGTTAATAATGCTTAAAACAAACACAAGGCATCATCATCAAATATCATTTATCATTGTTAAGAGGGATATTCCCGCTTTATACATAACCAAAAACAAAGAATTAATCAAAAGTTATTTCAACATCATACACACGATGCAAATAATTTTAAGATACTAATTAAGTTACTTCATACTTATCACAAAAGTTTGTTTCATCAAAATCATCAAAACTCTAAAGATCGACTAACTCCCCCTATTAAAATCACACAAAAATTGTAAAGTTCATAAATTTAAAATTTTCAAAATTTAAGGTTCTCCCTAAAATCATGTAATCTCAATTTTTTAAAATTCAAGGTTTCATTGCAAAAGATAAAATATATGAAGAGAGTCATAGGACATTAAAGCCATAATCATTATTCAAATATGGTTACAGCATTCATGTATTGTCATTTAAAACACTTATATAAAAGGGAGAAGCAAGACAAATACATTTCAACTTCAAAAGTATCATACAAAACTCCCCTTTCAAAATAAGATTATAGATAAGTATTACTTCCCTATCTTTGAAAATTAATACCATAAATTTATCAAAAACTCAACATTTAAAATTTGAAAATCAAATATCCAACTTAAATGAAATGTCATGCTCCCCCTAAATGTATGCATAATGTTCCAGTACTAGAATTATCAACCATTAGAAGCATCACACATCTTTAAGGATTTCTAAGGCTTAAAATGTTATGAATTTTGAAGAATACACTACATAATGTCTACTTTCAAAGGTTTTTAATGCATTATGAAACTTTCAACCATTTTTTTTTCATAAACTAATGCACGGAGGCAATTTATCAAAAATTTTAGTTAAAGAATTTTGTAAAAGAAGGAAATTCTGCATATTTTATAAAACTTCTAAGCTACCCCTTAATGAAACCAATTCCTTTGAAAAATATGTAAGTGTAAGTTTTTAAAATATATGAGAAGGATAACAATTTCAAAAATCATGAATATTGAAAATATACTTATGCTTTTACAGGTTTACAAATGCAAAACAATCCATACAATCCCAAAAGTATCTAAGCACTCAAAATAAACATATAAATCATTTATCAAGTCATAAGTTTCAATTTACTTAAATATGCAAAAACTAATCATGCAGGAGAACTATTTAAAAAGCTCTTCAACTAATTAGAACATTCTCAATGAAAAAAAGACACTTCAAAATCATATTCATACATTCCTAATTAAAATTTTTAATGCAAGAGTATGTCAAGAATTACAATCATTCAATTAATCGCACCAATTATGAAATACAAAAACCAATATAAGGTAACCTTAACATTTTCAAGACATTCAGACAACATTTAAAACAAGATTAAAATGATAGAAGGGATGAAACACTCACAAGTTAAAAGAAGGAGGTGAGTGATAGCAGAAAAAAAAATACAAGGAAAAAGTAGCAAGAACTCTTAAAAAATAATATTTGACTTATTGAGGCATTGATCGACCGACTTACCTATATCAATCAACCGATCTACCTTAGGTCTACTTATGCACTAATTTCTGTCGACAACTTACATGCTTAGTCCAGAAAAAATAATTTAGAATTAAAAACTCAAAAAAATTCTATTTTCATACAAACAATTATTTGAACAATAATATAACTAGCAGGCATTCAAAATATCATGATACGTTTAAAATAAAGACCTATGCATTTTAAGTTCAAGATGTACCTCCCTTTTACTTTTCTCTCTAATTTTCTATTACTTAAAATTCTTTACTTCCTTGGTTCAATAATGTTAGAAAATTTTCTTTTTATTTTATGTTCTTGGAGATACTCTTTAAAACCTACAAAATAAATTTAACGAATCTTTGGTATCCATATCATCTTGGATCATCGATAGTTATTTTCATAAGTATCATTCGACAAAATATTTAAATGGTCATCGCAAAATTATTGAACATGTCAAAGGTGTATGTGATCTATATGTATTTCCATGAACATACCTTAATCTAGATCCATTGCAACTTCTAAATGTATCATATGAATGAAAATGAGGTTTCATATTATTCCTATATGCATTTCTAGATGTAAGCATTTTTCTTTGATACAAAATTTTGTCTAGAATATGCATGAGACACATTTAACGGCATATGATGAGTATGATAAACATTCCTAGAAGTATTCATATAAGCATGAGGATCATATAAGGTAGAAGTCCTATGTGCATTATTTTGATGATGTGCATTAACAAAGAATTTATATCTATTTTTTGGCACATGCATTTTTTTTTCTATATGACGGTCTTGTTGCATACAAAAATGCATGATAATTCTTATAATGAGATTTAGATGATGAAGGCCTAGAAATTTTTTTAATAGATAGCCTATGTTCTTTTTCCTCTAAATCCTTTCCTTTAACAAATTTAGTCATACTAAAGGAATGTCCATTATCACTAACATAACCTAAGCCATATCTATCATTTACAACCTTTTAACCATTCAACATTTTTTTCTAATTTCTCATTCCCTTTAATGAATTTAAAAATTGAGTCCTTAAGGGAACCTATCTCCATTATAAGAGATGCATTTTCTTTTACCAAACTATCATGATCACCATCATATTTTGATTCCAATTGTTTGTTTAAATAATTATTTTCTTCTACCAATTTTTACATTTCACATTCAATTTAATTCTTTGATTTTATCAAGTTATGCATGTCATCTTCTAAATTTTCATTTTTATCTTGTATGCATCCAATGATTTCAATGTTTTACTATACCTAGTGTCTAAGTCCTTTCTATTTTTTCAAGATCAAAATGCAAATATTCTACCAATTTATTATAAGACATATCTATTTCACAATCATCATTCTTATAAGAAATTGAACAAATAGATTAATCATCAACAATATCATAAGTTTTAAAACAACTAACTATATCATTACAAGTATTAGTTCATACCTCTTATTGCTCTACCAAGCTTTTGTTAAGTTCTTCTTTAGGAGTCTCCATCCTTATTTCTTCTTCAGTAGATTTAGACACCTCCTCATAATTTATACCTTCGTACAAAATTTTTAGTCTATACCATATGACATTAGCGGAAGTACACATTGAAATTTTTTCAAGAATATTTTTATCTAATGCACAACGTAAAATATTTAAAACTTGACTATTTAAAGACACTAATTCTTTATCATTTCATCCTATTCTTCTTCATCCTTAGGAGTTAATTTAACAAGGGGACCTTCTGCAATTACTATCCACAAATCAACATTATAACCTCTTATAAACACTTTTCTTTTTCTTTTTCTAAATCAAGAAATATTCTCCACTAAATAAAGGGGGTAAATAAGGATCTCTACACAAAATTGTTATCTATCTTTTCTCACTAATTCGTTAGAATTAAAATAACGTGAAATCTAAACTCTGATATCAATTGTTAAACCTATATAGCATCTAAGAGGGGGTGAATTAAGTTATAAAAATTTCTTCTAAAATAAACACTTTAAGTCTTTTACCAATTTAATTAAATGCGAAACCAAAACAACAATAATAAAAATAAATGCACAAAAGTAAAAAGAAAGGGAAGAAGGACACTTCAGGATTTATTCTAGTTTAGAATTATCCACTTGCACCTACGTCTAGTCCCCAACACCACTGTTCAGATTTTTACACTTTTACAATCAAAACAAATACAACATTAGTAAAAAAATCCTTTTCCAAGGTTCAAAGATAACCTTTCACTCTCTCTTTTCTAAGGTTAAAGGATAACCTTACCAAACTCCCTTTTTAAGGCTAAGGAATAATCTCACATTGCACTCTTCTTTTTTAAGACTTAACAATTACCCTTATAAGAATTTACGTTTAATTTTCCATTCTCACACACAAACACTTTACTAAAAATGTCACTATCTTGACTTTACCAAAATGTTTAGGGGCTCACACAAGATTTAAGAATGAATTCACAACAAAAACACTCAAGACACTTGTATAAAACTTCCACACTATTTCTCATATAAAAAATCACACCAACAACACATATTTATACCTAAAAAGTACAATATTCCCATTACATTACCGTTGCCTAACGTTCATTTTTATTCATTGATATTACTGTTGCAAAATTCGAACGTTGCTAAGTTACCGTTGCTTTTTCTTCAAGCTCAATCGACTGATTCACATCATTCAATTGATCGATATAATTTCATCCAACATTCGATCAACAGATATACCTTCAGTTGACCTATTTCACTTCATTCAACATTCGATATATACGTTATTCAGTCAATCGACTGACAGAAGTCAAGATACTTCAGCCCAAATCGACCCAAAACAATCCAAACATAATCCAATTCTCATCTTAACCCAATCAAACACATTTTAACATAAACCAATTGTTGAACCAAGGTGGTTCTAATCATGTGTTTTGATGATGACAAAACATTATTCTTACTAATGTTTAAGTGCTTGAAACGTGTATAAGATAGGTTGATGGAACCTAAGGTAGAAGAGCCATCTTGAAGATAATAAAGAGGACAAGCATTAAGTGAT